>QNGE01001467.1:61378-105852 GCA_008508345.1 Paragonimus westermani | reverse complement strand
ATATTTTGATAGTCGCATTCATCTGTACATTTTCGATTATGTTGGTTTTGTACCTACTTTTGTTTTAGTCAATCTGCCCATTTTGTAACATCCGGCCCGAAGCTAGAAACACAACTCGCTCTGTGCCTCGCTAGCTCGACGTGTCTCTCTGTACTCTGTATTTTCCAGGGTCGGTAATAATACACGAAGTCAACGCGCTGGGATTTGGCTTTTCACTGTCGCTCGATTGTCGACAGTGATAGCTGACAGGGTTTTATTTTGTCGGATCAGTTCCATCAATTGATGATCCCGAAAATTTCGAACGTTCCGCTACAGTCGTCTCTTGCGCCTTGGTGAGTTCGTTCCTTTGCATATTTGCATATATACTACCTCTATTGACGTACACGTAACCATTTGTTTTTCTCTGTTCCTGTATACGTCCAGCATATAAGCATTTATATATATTCTCAATTTGGCTTAATTAGTTATTATTGATGTCTGAACCGCGTAATTAGTACCCCCTGTCCGAAGTACTATCTAAGCACGTTGACAGCCTCCGCGTTGGCACTAATGTTCTAGCGGTCCCTCAGTTCCTTGAAAATGACTCTCTGGTTTGGTTACTTACAAGCAGAACTTTTCAACAATCAAATTTTTTCTGATCAAACAAGGTTCTGTCAGTAGGTCTGAGGGAACATGCTCCCACCGGTATACCAAAGTTGAATTATGGATCGGTCTTATATGATCGGCTAGAAACATTTCGAAGCGTTAGGAAGCGCCATGTAGTTGTAGCGCTATAGTGGACCCTGAACCCAACACTGTAAGTGTGCTCGGGGTTCTTATTCATAAGTTAGCTATAAAGTGCATTAGTGTGGATGACAGAACGGTCACCATGAGCTGTAGCCTCTTTATTGTAATAGATTTTCCTGGATACACTCTAGACTGGACAACCAGAACTGAACACCACTCCATCAGGGAATCACCCCTAGACATTTCACTATTCTGCAACCAACTTTTAAGGCATCACAAAGCGTGCCTGCTGAAAGAATTGCGTGATCAATGCATCTGGGCAGCAATATGGTCTCCATGGATTTAACCTCTTTCATCCGGCTTTCCCAACGTCGCCGACCCTAAACATCTACATCTGAGCCCCTGCTGATTGCTTGGTGACAAGGAACCTCGAGCAGCCTGCAAGCCAGCAATACAATTGGTTCCAATACTCCCATGAACTAGCGCACCGGATCTACGCGACTGAGTACCATTTGTTCTGTATGGCCAATTTGAGGAAGGTTAATCCAAAATAAAAACCGTCGTTCGCCACATGTAGCGCTTGCTGACATTGACACCGACGAGGTTCGAGACTCAGGTGATTACCAAGTTTCTCCTAATTAGGTACAGATTTATTCTCTCCACTGCAACTGGAAACTCGCCAAGTGGATTCAGATTCAGCTAGCCACCATGTTATTCAAAGTTAACAGGCAACGGCCTTAATATAAGATACTGATTTTGACAAACGAAAAGTGATTATCGATATCAACTTGCCTCTCATCCCGGCCACCGTTTTCTACGGAAGATTCAGACGCTTATCCCCCGCTATCTTTTGCAACGTCAAGGTTACACGAAACGGCGGTGGTTTACCTCCGAGAGGTAGCATTCAGCAGGTAAGATTCTGACGTCACTTCAAGCAAAGCCGTCTCACCAAATAAAACCGAATGCAGGCCGGCTAAGACAGGGTACACTCATTCTTAGGAATATTTCTTTCATGTCTACAGAGACCACCACATGTTACTGGCAGAAGTGAGTTTATACTTCTGAAAGGCTGTCATTCAGATCATGTTTACTGGGGTAGAGTCTTGTTGTGAAGCATCACGAGGTATACTGGTGAAATCGGAGAGCATTGTAGCGACCATATTTGTTTATTTCTAACTGTGTTGAAGTTACAGTTAGCATTTGTACTCTTTCTCCTCC
This sequence comes from Paragonimus westermani, assembly GCA_008508345.1. Taxonomy (NCBI): domain Eukaryota; kingdom Metazoa; phylum Platyhelminthes; class Trematoda; order Plagiorchiida; family Troglotrematidae; genus Paragonimus; species Paragonimus westermani. The sequence goes on along the minus strand of QNGE01001467.1, from coordinate 103,908 downwards.
CCAAATTCTGTATGCGCTTAAAAGTTTCTTTGAACGAGCATGGTTACCGGCAGACCACCCGCGCACTCGAACGTTTCTGCTCCGGTGCCTGCTCGTCTGGCGTTTTGCTGTACTAACTTTGCATCTCGCTCTCGTCGTTTTTACATGTCGTCAATGTATTTTTTGTCTACCCGTTGCGTTGTTCGCAACCGACCGGTCATAGTCCATCTTAGTTCTACAAATCGGTGAGCTCGTTTAGTATATATATCAGTGTACACTTGAGCTCATTTTTTCTCCTCTTATTTTTGGATGCGTATATGATATATATATAGTGCATATATATATGTATAAAGTTATATATCCGTTTCCATTCGCTCGGTCTCTATGGACACTAAAGAGGTCACGTCCGAATTCTCGTCTTCCGTATCGTTGATCACGCGAGCTGTTCCCGCTTTTGGGGGTCGAGATCCAGAGCTTTTGTTCGCTGTGTTGGAAATAGAGTTCGGCAATCGGAGCATAACAAATAACTCGGATAAGTTCTCGCAGCATATATCGCGTCTTCCTCGAGATACGCTGAACCCTATCAGTGATCTCTCACTAGAATCGAAAACCAATCGTTATGTCCGCTAAGCAAACGATTCTTAAGGAAACACAGCCATCCGCTTAAATGCGTTTGGAACAACTATTACAACGACTACAGTTGGGTGACAAGAAGCCGTCGGTTGTTCTTCGGGAGATGCGGTATGTAGCAGGCAAATCACAGTTGTCTGAGTCGTTCTTGCAAGAGTTGTGAATACGACGATTGCCTGAGTACACACAGGGGCTACTTTCCGTGTTACCCTCACGTTCGTTAGGCGACCTTGCGGTTTCGGCCGACGCAATACATGAGCGTTTCTGAGGCACAGGGCAGCCACCAGTAGTTGGGCAGATAGTTAACGCGAACAGTCCGGCGGATCATTTGTTGGCCACGAAGGACGCCGAAATAGCAAACCTGCGGAAATCATTGGAATGCCGTGAACACAACCCCTCAGAAACAAACGCCGAGATAGCTCAATTGCGGCGTGAACTGGCTGATCTTCGTGCCAGCATTCAGCGCAATAGGTCACCGTCTAGACTTCCTCCAACGCGCGCCCGATCACCGCCCGGACTAAAAACTGGCAGTGTTTGTTGGTATCATGAGACGTATGGCGAAAACGCTAGACGATGTCGATCGCCATGTAGCCATCGTGGTAAAAAGCGTTTAAACTAGCAGGCCGGCGTGTTCTAGCGACGACAGCCACAGGCCAGTCAAACAGCAGTCGCCTTTTCTTTCTGAAAGATTTAACCTCCAAAATGCAATTCTTAATAGACACAGGGGCAGAGGTCAGTGTCATCCCGCATTCAGTAATGGATGCGCGTTCAGAATCCGGCACTACTCTCCGAGCTGCAAACGGTACGCCCATTAAAACCTTCGGTCGTCGACTGATGAATTTAAACTTTGGCCTTAGACGCGATTTTCCCTGGGTTTTTCTCGTGGCCGATATTCCTTTCCCTATCGTTGGTATCGACTTCCTCCGACATTTCGATTTACTGGTCGACGCACGTCGATCACGTCTGATCGATACCTCGACAAAGCTAAACGTTCAGGGTAAGCCATCACACGCGGCTGTGATCAGTCCTATGCTAGCCAATCCTCTAGTTTGCGAGCCTTACGGGAAACTTTTATCCGAATTCCCTCAACTGATCCGCCCCGCTAACGAACTGCCGGCCGTGACAACCGACGTTGCGCATCACATTGTCACACGAGGGCCGCCAGTTCGATGTCGTCCACGCCGTTTAGCTCCTGAAAAGCTCAAAATTGCCCGAGCCGAATTCGAGCATATGCTCCAACTCGGCATTATCCGTCCGTCCAATAGCCCGTGGGCTTCGCCATTGCACATGGTGCCTAAAAAGACTGACAACGACTGGCGTCCGTGCGGCGACTATCGAGCGTTGAACAACGCAACCACTCCCGATAGGTATCCAATTCCCCACATTCAGGACTTGACGGCAAACCTGTCAGGGAAACAGATATTCACAAAAATCGACCTAGTGCGCGCCTACAATCAGATTCCTGTAGCCCCAGAAGACGTCCCAAAGACAGCAGTCATAACACCGTTCGGGCTTTTCGAATTCTTACGCATGCCGTTTGGTCTGGGCAACGCCGCTCAGACTTTCCAACGTTTTATTCACGACGTGTGTCGCGGGCTGGACGGTGTTTATCCGTACTTAGATGATATCTTGGTGGCCAGCTCATCGCAGGAGGAACATTGCGTACACTTGCGTTCATTATTCACCCGGCTGTCGCATCATGGCGTTACCATACACCTGGCTAAATGCTCTTTCGGAGCGTCCCGCGTAGCCTTCCTGGGTCATAGTATATCCGCGAGCGGGATAGAACCTCTCCCCGACAAAGTACAGGCAATAGTGGACTACCCGGAGCCCACATCGTTCAAGCAACTTCGCCGTTTTGATGGTTTAGTGAATTTTTACCGTCGTTTCATCCCTAACTGTGCCTGTCTAATGCAACCGCTCACCGACCTACTCAGAGGTAAGACACGTTCATTCTTATTCCCAACGGCCGCAAAAATGGCCTTCATTAATTTAAAAAGGGCCATCGCCAATATAGCATCGCTGTCGCATCACCATCCGTCTGCTCCCTTGGCGCTAAGCGTGGATGCATCAGACGTGGCTGTAGGGGCGGTTCTGCAACAGCAACTCGGTGCCCATTGGTGCCCGCTAGCCTTTTTCTCTAAACGGTTACAACCTACTGAGTCGCGGTATAGTGCTTTTGGGAAGGAGCTGTTAGCGGTATACCTCGGCATCCGCCATTTTCGACATGTCCTTGAAGGCAGGGACTTTATCGTATTCACAGACCATAAGCCTCTAACGTATGCGTTACGCTCGACAACGGACAGGTATTCCCCCAGAGAGACGAGACATCTGGATTATGTCGCTCAGTTCACGACCAATATTCGTCATATTTCAGGTACTGCGAACCCAGTCGCCGATGCTCTCTCGCGCATTAATGCTACACTGAGCACGACGGAAAGCTCAGTCGATCTGACGGCAATCGCAGCCGCACAGGACAACGACCCGGAGATAGAACAACTCCGCCGGTCCAGTTCCCTTAAGTTAGAAAGAGTCCCCATGAATTCCTCCGGTGGTCTGATTATTTGTGACACTTCACAAGGCATTCCTCGTCCGGTTATTCCATTGGCCTTCCGCCGCCGAATTTTCGATACGTTGCACAACATGTCTCACCCTGGCATACGTTCAACAGTCAAACTGGTCACGCAGCGCTTCGTCTGGCGCAACGTCAATCGCGACGTCCGCACATGGGCGAAAGCGTGCATACACTGCCAGCGGTCTAAGATCCACCGTCACACGCGTACCCCAGTGGGAACTTTTGCAGCCCCCGATGAACGCTTCTATCACGTGCATGTCGACCTGGTCGGACCCCTGCCACCCTCGGATGGGTATACTTACATCCTGACATGCGTAGACAGGTTTACACGTTGGCCAGAGGCTATACCAATTCCGAATTGCTCGTCGGAAACCGTCGCACGAGCATTCTTAGAACGTTGGGTCGCTCAGTTTGGTTGCCCTGCTGTAGTGACTACCGATCGCGGGTCACATTTTGACTTAGCCTTCACTTCACTCCTCAACGCACTAGGCTGTAGTAGAATTCGCACAACAGCTTACCACCCGGCAGCCAACGGGTTGGTTGAGCGTTTTCATCGGCAGTTGAAAAGTTCACTATCCGCTAGCAACAACCCCTCATGGCACGAGGTTCTGCCACTAGTCTTGTTAGGTATCCGTAACACGCTGAAGGCTGACCTGCATACCACCCCCGCCCAGTTAGTGTATGGGTGCTCCTTACGTTTACCCGGCGAGTTGGTTGCCCCACGCGCAACGGGACCTATCAACTTCGCAGATTACGGCGAGCGGCTAGCCCAACACATGAGGCGACTCCGACCACATCCACCGAGAGAACAGACGACGCCAACGTACGTACACCCTCGTCTGTCAACTTGTTCTCATGTTTTGGTTCGTGCGGTTACTCCTAGACGACCTTTGCACCCGCCGTATACCGGACCGTTTCGCGTCCTCGCACGCTATGCTAAGACTTTCGTGCTGGAACGCAATGGTAAACGCGAGGTGATCTCTATCGATAGACTGAAGCCAGCGTTTATAGAGGTACCCGATAAGGAAACTGGTTCGCAAGCAGCAACGCCATCTTCAGTCGGTACATTACCTAGCGTTGGTACAGATTCGCTTTCAGTGGCGACTCCGCCTGCCTCGACGGGGCCAAGCCCCCAGAGCAGACGCGGGCGAGATTTGCGGAGGCCAGTGCGATTCGCAGATTACGTGGACGTCCGCCGTATCTAATTTTTGTTGTCACTTCCTTAACAAGTTGATTTTAGATGGCCTAACCTACAACAGACTGTCGGCGAGACGTTTTCTTTGGAAAAGCAAAAGAAAGCCTTATTTTGTCGGACGCCATGGAGTCAGAAAACCCGGTGAGGTTATCGTTTTCAGTTTATGAGCACTGTACATTCTAGATACCTGAAATTAACCATCCATCATCTACATGGGGCACGGAGGGCGTGCATTGCGAGAAGACGCTAGAAAGCTCGAATTCCGATGACGATCGCCCGCGATGGACGTGAACAAGGCTACGGCCCTAGTAGGCCGACCACAACGTGTCTGTTCCCAATTCCCCTTCTGCCCACAACCATTAACCTCCCCAACAGTGACCCCCAACCATTTTCAATTGTTTCCCTCACCCTTCCACCGGACGTGGACGCGAGCTGTGTGGCAGGAGTAAATTGGACCATTCACGCTCGAGTCAACGGTTCCGGTTAACTGAAAAACTCCTACATTATCGAAGTCAACACTCTGGTTGTCTTCCGGCGGAAGAGCTCTGTAGCGACCCTATTTGTTTATGGCTAACTGTGTTGAAGTTACAGTTAGCATTTGTACTCTCTCCCTTCCACCACATTTTGTATGCGTTTAAACTTTTGCTTGAACGAGTATGGTTACCGGCAGACCACCCGCGCACTCGAACGTTTCTGCTCCGGTGCCTGCTCGTTTGGCGTTCTGCTGTACTAACTTTGCATCTCGCTCTCGTCGTTTTTACATGTCGTCAATGTATTTCTCGTCTACCCGTTGCGTTGTTCGCAACCGACCGGCCATAGTCCGTCTGAACTCTAGACTATCAGCAATTTTTCTGGCTTATTGTGATTCAGCGATGGACGATGTAGTGCGTACAATCGTTGAGCAACAACAGTAACACCCTTAGTAACGTAGCCATTCAGGGTGTGTTCTGGTATCACTGCTGAATAGTTAACAACTTGTCGACTCTCTGTTGGCTTCCCTAGTAAGTTTATAAACTATCAATTTACTATTAGACATTACCTAAGCGTCTTGACCCTATGGACGGCCTCTCACACAGTGGCCGTCTGTAAGGGCAATGCTACCTCCAGTCCTTTTTAACGTTTTTCTGTCGTTTGTGAAAAGCTCAGTGTTCTCTGAGGTGCTTCCGTCGGTAGAATTTAACACGTATTCAGTAGAACATGTCCTGTGAGGCGACCTGAATTGGTCCAAAGGGCTTACGTAATGTACGTTCCAGATGAGGGCACAACACTGGCCCTCCAGTCTCTAATCAAAAATCGTTCTATTGGCACAAGGCCCAGCGACATTACCTTGCCTCTCTTCTAACACCCAGTATGTCATAGATATCTCGCATCCCGATAAGGTCCTCAGGCTTTTATTCTAATTCTCAAATGTAGTGTTTCTCAACTAAGTCCACTTATCCGTCGTTGATTGTTGAACATCAGTTTGCAACAATGAGTGCTTCTTTATCGGTTATCCTGAACCAGATTTTGTTGAATATATCTGATCTAACGAGATCACCTCAGGGGATGCGTAACAGCATGGTGCTGCACAAGTTCCGTGAACGGTTTGAAACATCGTCTGATACGGTCGCGCCAGCAAAACAATCATCTTTGATCCAGACTTATTCAGCAACGAAGTGTCGGATCCGCCATTAAAAAAGGTATAAGTTGTCGCCAACGCCTCTGGGACAACCAGTCTTATCAAAACGAATCCCAAGCGCGCATCATCCAGTTCGGATGTGGGTCCCCAAAAGGATTATTTTCCTTTCTATCTCTCCATTAGTTTAGGCCCGTCAAAATGAGCCGGTGAGCGATGACGTCTATCACAACCAGATATCGCACCTATATTCCTAAAGATTTTGTGCAGCGCTTTGCTCTTAGATAAACGATAGAGCACATGTTGCTACTTAAAGGTGACTCGCGCACCTTCATAAACTCACTGGTGGCAGTTCCAGCTCAGTATGCCTATAATATCGACGACCTTTAAGTTGTGGCATCGTAGCTGATCCAGCGTTGTTGCACCACGTGGGGTCAATGATCGTTACGTTCTTGTTGCCTTCATTGCCGAAACAAACTACGTCATAGACCTTGTAAAGATCCATATATGCTGTAATGAGTTGTCAATGAACATATGCACATGTGTTGTGTCTACAAAGGAAGCGATGGAAATATGTATTGACACTGTCATCAGTTGGCATGAAAAATCAATAAACAAGAGTGTGCAATAGGGAAATTACATTGGTTTTCGAGTTACGGTGCTTATAGGTACACGTGCATACACTATCACGCGGGTCTATAATATGTTGTACGTGGCTTAAGTTGCTGACAGAGTGTATACTGTGCACCCAAAAATCAACAGTACGTACAAAGCGCTGACGACGGAAAGTCTGTTGTTTAGAAGTGCTTTTGATAACGTTCCATTTCACATGCTGATACTTACTCGCTATGATTACATTATTCAAAGCATCACATTTCAGGACACTTTCGAGGAATGTCAAAGGAAAATCCGCGGTTGCACGTTCGACAGCGTGCACATTATATAAATTTCGGGCAGAGTGTACTTAACCATGTTGTGCTCCTTTGTGCAACGCCGATAAGGGTGCAAAATACGATTCTTAGTTGAATACAGCATTCATTTGACAATGAACAAATAAGACTCAAACGGAAACGCGGAACAATTGCCCGAAGTACCTTGGCGTGGAAGGTCGTCATAGCGATGCGCTTAAGCACGAATGTTACATCTGCCACTTTGTACATGTGAAAGGAATCACACACGAACAATTTGCAAACGCAAACGAGCGTATTCGTTACCTCCCAGATGTAATAACGGAGGCGCCATAACATATAGTCTAAGGGGCAAATCTGACGTTAAAGTAAGCCTCAGGCGGCAAAACATGTACCAGGACACATAGACAGATGCACAACAGATTCCGACTGAATTTTCATCTCTGTCGTTCCCAGAATTCCGGCGAACCTGGAGAAGTCATTCTTTAAAGTTGGTGACATGAAATCAATAAGTCGACCTACTTAACGCTATACTGGTGAACGTGAAGGCCCTGGTGCACTGGAGAGGCGAAACGTATCAAATCATGCGAACTATCGTATATCACGTCTATCGGTAGAAGTTCGAATAGCAAAGTCGTTTGGCGAAAGCAACATCGGAATGGCTCATCGATTCGTAGTAGGCACGTGATCTCGTGCTACACACTCACACCCCTTCGAGTGCAACGAGCACAGCTACCACAACCGGTGTCCTCAAGTATGTGTTTCAAGAAAGATCCGACAAGGGAATCGCAAACAATGTATTGTATCGCCATATTATTTCCAAAGCGCAGACAAAATAAGCATCATCAGTCAATATTCGGAATAATTCGAATACCGCATCACCCGAGTATTCATTACCGCTCCGTGGTTCACTTCGTCGAGAAAACACTCCAACCACGAAAGAAGCTGTGTTTACCGGCCGACCCAATCTGCATAGAGTAGGCCACTGTAGTAGATTACATGACTTAAACAGCTTAATGCCATCAATGTGCGGGTGCACCCCAATCAATCAATCATATTATCACTTATTGCCAGACGATTGGACGCATCGCGAGTACCAATGTGCACGTACTTTCAACCCAACATATCTTCCGACGGCCAGGATTGTGTTGTTACCAACTCACGAAGATTGTAAGACAATGACGGATTATGTGTATGAATTACATCTAGTAGCGCTGTGGCAGCCAACCTGGGAATTTCATATGCGAAGTCCACTCTTTCGAACTGTCCACTGCCATGTCAACCGCCGCACTGTGCTCTTAATTTATTGTTAACACCGGCAACCGGTACATCGCACCGTCGTATCTGTGGCCCGTTACTACATACAAACTGAATTTATCACAAGCACAACCTTACCCACGCGCTTGTCTGAAGCAACAGCTAATGCTTTTATCTCAGAGAATGGTTCATTGACAGGGCTTGACCGCATTTACAAACGATTGATCGTACTATACAATGAATACCAGTTTTGAGTTTTCAACATAATCTGAATTACGATATTTCACTGTGATAGTGTGGACAAATTAGAGTAAATAATTAGTGGATCTATTTAGAAAAGATAACCGCACGTGAACAGTCACCGATTGGAGGGCGATTTTGTTAACAATATGTGTGAGTTAAAGTCTGTTGCTCAATTCCTCACCTACTATGCACGAGTTAATCTACTACAATGCACACATCGATATGCTAGAGCTAAAGTGGAAGAACAAATGCTCAGACCAGATGAAAATGTTAATCATTCAAAATAAAGCCACTTGACCAGTAAAGAGCAAAGCAGTACATATTGATGCCGAAACGAAATCAACCAGTCAAATTTGTTACGTAGAAAAATAGTATGTAAACAAACGTATAGGTAAGGCAACCTTCTGCCGCCACGGAAATTGCTCGCGAATAAAATCAAACGAAACGCGATCTGAAGTACGCTTTGGTTGACTAAATCTGCTCACGTACTCTTAGTTTCGAGGTTGACTGTACCGAACCAGGAACATATATTATAATACTTTATAATATATATTAGGTATATATTATATACATTATTATATGCGGTTTAATGTTTTATATAATAGGATCTATATATATTTATATTTAATATAAACAATGTGGGCTTTCGAAGTGATGTTGATGGGCTGAGACCACCTAGAAAACAGTAGCAGGTTCACCAATGTGTGTTGAGAGTACATATAAAATTGCGCTGAATGAAGGCGCCCGGAACGAGTTCACTAATCTGAAATGGTGAACCAAAGGAATAAACAGCTGAAAAATTTCACCAGTAGAGTTCACCAATTTGTAGTGCGCCAGGAGTGAGATGCATTATAATTTTTCTCGTTAACCTGTCACTTCGGCCACTCATTTGTCCCGTACGGTTCTTTAACCCTAAGTCTTATGTGTGACCTACCACCTTCTCACGGGGTTTGGATACGCCATACAACTGACTGAGCAAGTGTGACTCTCTAAGATTTTCCTCTTCATATTAGCTACCACCTCAAGCTTACTCCTCCTTGTGAAAGTCGTTAGTAGATGACACAGACTCGTCGACAATTTATGCAACCAAAGTTCTCATGAAATATCATCCTCAAGCTTTCGGCAACTCAGGAGGTCACGCATGTATCGTAAAATCGTGAGGGTTTACCATCTTCTAGCTCTACAGTGGTAATCTAATCCCAGTGGATTTTCGTGTTCGTCTATCCCGTATGTGAATTAATGAACTGTCGCATGACGTCTTATGGTTTTCCTGGGAAGGATATGTTCCAACAGATCTTCAATTTCTGCCACCACTTAGCTGAATAGTACTTGAACCTTACACAAGACTAGTTCGGCTGCAAGATTGTGCGCTTCGTGGATCCACACTCTGGGGTCTTGAGGGGAATATTCTAACACCCGCAAGAAATGGCGCTGTCGAATTTATTGACCAAATGAACTGTTTACCATGACACAATGAGGCAAAAGAACAGATTTCTGATGAGAAAATTATCGGAAAAAGTTAACCGTCGGGTTCACCAATGATGTAGTGAAGTCCGAAATAAATTGACTAGAGAAGCCTTGGCGGTGAATAAAAACGTCGAGTAGATGAGCAGACGGTATCAGTGTGACAGCAATTGATGTGATGTTACGCGCACGACACTAACAGGACAGGGTCTGTTAGGTAATTAACGTCCACGAAAATGGTGAGGGAAGTATTGTGTAGTTTGAGATGAAGTTAACATCGTTACAAGATGCAAAAAATATGAATGTACGCGTTACACCGATACTAACCGATACTTTCCAGTTAACCAAAATAAAGAAAGGCCGGACTGGAACAAGATACACTTGCAAAGAACGCGCGACATTTACGTTGCCAAAACAATGTCGTAAGTACAAATCATGATCATGTAAAACAGTTCGAGATAGCAGACATTTACTATGAACACTGTCATTTGGACACGTGTGAACTACGTGTGAGACACTCGCATTGGACATCATTTTTGACACCTGGCAGCAGGCGTGCATGGGCCCCAAATTAACCAATCTACAACCGTCATGGTGGAACAGATTTATTACCCGGTATATCTCACTGAAATAATTCCGAACACCGTACCCTGCAACAAAATCAGCCTTTTATTTTCACCTCTTTACCCCAACTGATGCTCTTCCCTTTTGTTGAATTTTTTGGAGTTCTTTTTTAATGAACGGAAGCTAAGCCCGGAAAGGGTGTACATGGGATTTTTTTGAATTGTTACCTATTATGTAACTTATTATATAAAAGTTGAATGAACATGTTTTCGTATATTTCAATTGTATTCCAGTGAGATCCAATTCAATGTTCTACTGATTCATTTCGTTGTAGCTGATGGATTGTTTTCACAGCTCCAAACATTTACGGAAGGATTAGACATTTTCACATTACAAGGAATTTGAATGTTGTTTGGGAAGATACATAGTGGATTTCTGTGGTAGTTATGTCCTTAATTCAAGTGCGCAATCGAATGTCGGACGCCTGAGGCATGATAGTATTATGCACGCAATACTATGCAACAATATCATGTGCACAACTGTGGTCACGCGTTGGATGTTGCACTGAATGTAAGCTACGCAGAAATGAAAGCTCTTTTCGAGTGTAGATATTTCCATTTGTTCTATTTCCACCCCACATGTCAATCACGATTCCACCTCGCTAGAGTTATTCGCTTGAGTTATTCAATTTAGCCCCCAAACATACGAAGGAATCGTGCGAAACCTTTTCCCGTATTCAACTTCTCCATGGGCAGTTGGTCGATCGGGTCAGAAAGACTGACCAACATCTGTTGTACTCATTTTCAACTTGTTCCCGTTGATCGCGTGCCCTACTGGGAGAGCCTTCAGGGTATATCATCCCAATTATGTACTTAGTTCAACGTGTGTTGAGTTACTTCAACATCGTTTGAGTGCTTGCAAGCGATTACAATCTTTTTGTAGCTCACAATTTTGTGGGCAATGTTTTATCGACAGGTTTATGTATTCTGTTAGCAAAAGACAGTTCGACAAAACCGGTGATGCTGATGTTTTTGGTAGGGTGCAATCGACGTCCAACTCACTTAGTTCGCTGAGTTCAGGTCAGACAGTCACTAATCCTGGAAATACCATCTACTATATTTGCCAAATAAACTGACTACTTTCATACAAATGCTTTATGCCGGCGTCACTACCGAGGAATGGAAACACTTTCGCCATCCCTGTTTTTAAGCACGGGCATTCACATCCTCTTGTCACCAGGCGACCAATCAGCCTAGCTAATATGACATTTGAAATTTTGCATCGTTTTTTTAAGCGGAACTTCCTTAACTTACATCAGGACGACAGTATCAACTTTGTATTTCAGCACGGATTCCTATTGAATAGATTAAACTTTACGGAAACGCAGCTCTTTATTGTAGAGGACTGGAAAGTTTCTGTCTAGAACCATGGCTATTCGCCAAAATAATCAAACCAGAAAACCAAGTAATGGACGACGACGTTTACTGCAAATGGACTGAGACTGAGGTGTAAGAAAAGCACGCCAAAAATCAGAGCACGATCAACCAGCTAACAAGTGACCGGAAATTCTTCTTGTGACCTTGGACGGTCGAACAAACAAGAGAATGCAGATATACAATTTATCATAATGAATAGTAAGTTAGTTAGAATACGCGGCAAAGCAAGAATATCTCTACATTTTAGACGGTTTAACGAATGCTGGGTATCACAACCTTATATGAGACCAGTATTTTATGCTTCCTTAAAGCGTTCAACAGCGTATCAAAATGTTCACTTCTACAGAGAATGGAGGCATATAGCGTAAGACCTCTATTCACCACCGTATAGCCTTGTTTCTTGATGGTAGAACCTTTTGGGTCTAATCTCTCGTTCATCATATCAAAAGAAGCAGTATTTGAACCATCGCTAATTTCTGGAACTCCCATGACCCCAAAACATATCAAACCGAACTCAGTGCACATTAGCAGTGGTCAAAAGAGTCTAGTCGTCGCATCGATAACGACTAGTGTGTGTACATGACTCTTGATGGAATTTCTAGTAAAATATTCGGCATTTAGAGCAGAAACACACCAAACTAACGGTTCAGAGGCAAACGCAATAGATTGGAAACGCGCAATAAGAATACCAAAAATGCAAAGGCCCAACGTATATTATAAGCATGTTACAACAGGCCTCAGCTAACGCTAGACGACATCGTTATGTGAAAATAGCTACGGATGCATGAGGAAAGTAAAGCACAGCTACCCATGGTAACCGACGCTTCCGACATGGCCGGTGGTGCCGCGTTGACAATCAATAGCAATTCTGAACACTTTCCCTTAAACGATTGCAACCCTCAGAATCCCGTCACAGTACTTCGACAGAGTCCCTTGCTGTTTATCTCATAACACAATTTTCGGCAAGCCCTTGAAAGCCGATAACTTACGGCTTATACTGATCAAAAATCCTCGGAACTCTTCATTCGACAGGTATTCCCCTAGGGAAACGAAGCACTTGGATCACGGCTCCAGTTCATGACAGATATATGGCATATCTCAGATGTTCTCGATCCTGTTACAGATTTGCTTACACACGTGCACTGGTTAAGCGATCTTATGTCTAATCCTGCTGACTTGATGGCCATGGCTACTGTGCAGATGGGCAATTCAGAGATGGAGCACCTTTGTTGACGCAGTTCTCTCAAAATACAGCCTGTTGCTTGAACTTCCTCAGAGGGCGCCATGCTATGCGATTTTTAGCGAGACACACCTAGGCTATCAGTACCACCAGAGTTTCGTCGGACAGCGTGTAGTGGACAAATGGGTATGCGCACAACCCTCGTCCATTTGCTATTTCGAATGTCTTTCCTGTGGGGCAATCAAAGTGTAGTCCCAACAAGCACCGAACTAAAAGGACACAACAGGGTTTGAAAACAAAGCATAGAGTTCCAACAATGTTTGGAAATATAAGCAGTTAGTTCTAGCCTATATTGGAACCAACGGCGGAAACTAAGAAGAAAAGGAACATTGCCTGGGCTCCAGGCCACCAGGTGGCGCTCAAAAGCGCATTAAACGAGAAGTGCGTTAGAACTTTGAGTGAGTTAAACAACGCTCGGAAAGAACCAAGTTTAACGACCTTGAAGAACGGAATAATAAATGTAACGCGCAGTCGAAAGCAGCGAGCGCGCATGGATTAAGTTTGAATTGCGTAACAGAGCGTGTCGCTGACGTTTCACTTTACGTTTGTGTAAGTCGTGTGCACGGCCTACTGGGCCTTTGGCTCATGCTTGTTCGTAGTTTCCTTTTACAGGACTGTTGTTCGAACCTCTACTTCGAAAGAACGCTGTCCTCCGGTGTGTCCATGTTGCCGGAACGTTGGTCCGCTAGTGTTACGGGCATTAAGAGTAAAGTCGACCGGCTTCCATGTTAAAATAGATACTTAGTCAGGAGAAGGGCGAGCATTCGTTGAGTGCATTAACACGCACAGACAATCGGGAAAACACGGTTGCAACCAGGATCCTTAGAGAAACCACACGACCACCAATCACTACAGTTGTTCAACTTACTGCACAACGTATCGCACCCTGGCATAATTGCTTTAGTCAACCTTATTACAGAAACCTCCGTAGGGTGTAGAGTGAACTACCACGTCCGTATTTAGGCCTGATGCCGTTTGGAATGTCGGCACACAAAGAGATCCGTTGGTGTTTTCCACGCATCCCATGCACATCAACCTCGTCGGACCGTTGCCACCTTTCAACAGCTTTATCTTCCTCTCGACTTTTGTCGACCGTTTTACTAGGTGGACGGAAGCAATTTCATTTCCCGATTGTGCCTCCACAACAATGGCTTGTGCCTTTGTGGAACGATAAACGGAGCAATTTACCTGTCCCGCAGTGGTGACCAAAGATCGTGGCTCTCCTATCGAGGGATCTTTCACACATCTTCCGAATACCCTTGGGTGCAGGCACACACACTGCCGCCTATGGTCCAGAATCCAACAGGATGGTAGTACGTTTCCTAACCAGTCGACAGTGCCACCGATATTTCTCTTCTAACCTAGTGACAAACCCTTCCTCCAGTGTCAAGGAAGCTTGTTGCCAACCGTCCGATATTGCCACGGCCGACACAAAGATCACTGCGTAGTTGTGTGGGTCTATTGGAGTCAGAAACGAAAATTTCTGACCTGCGAGGACAGCTACCGTTCAGGGCCTTTCGGAATGTCAAGAAAGTTTATTGAAATCTAGACGTGAAGTTGGTCCGGAAGGTTCGAAAGCTCTTTGTTCCAAAGTGAAGACTGGCTGGTCTCATCCACTGTTATCGAGGAGTGTCGGTTCCGAAGTTGTCGGCGAACCTCGGTTCACCCGTGTGGTGTCCGAAGGACCAACGATGAATTAGTCAATTCTTCTGGTGGTCTACAGGCTTTGTTCACACACTGTTGCTTCCGTATGCCTAACCACTACCTGAATAAGGCGGCAAATGAAAATGCGACTAGGAAACGAAGCAACTTTTAACGATCTGTCGCCGAAAATCATATTCTGGGGGGTCTCCTTGACTTACCTGGCGTTGTACAGTAACAAAACCTAAATCAATGGAGATTCTTCGTGTTTATCTGGCGTTGCATAACATTCAAGTGCAACTAATCCGCCACATACCCCCCAGCATCCTCTAGGGAATATCGGCCCGTGAATTCAGAGAGTCACGGTTACTTCTCAGGATACGGTAGCCTATATTCCGGAGCGCTTCCAGCGTTGACGTCATTTCGCAACTCAACCAGAAGAAAAGAATTCCAACTGATTCAAACTAGGTCATGTAAGAGAGAAATCCTGTTTGCTTAGTCCGATTCGTGCTTTTGTTTCGTCAGTAATTATTTGAAACGTTTACATGTCAATGCGTTGAGTTTGCTTAATATGTTGAATAAACTGAAACAACTGTTATTCTTCAGAGTTACTCCTCATTCCAATTAACAAGAAGTGACCCCGTGTCTTAGTTAGAGTCCGGGTTGGTGATTAGGAACATGCTTTTATTTCATGTCGGTTGAACCTCTTTCAGAGGTGGCGATGCAGCTCTTTACGCTCATACTTCACTAAATGCTGCCCAGCTTACCGATCCTGTATTATCTGTAGAGCCGGAGTCTATCCGATGCTTCCGACTTACTCGAACAGCTGATCAGTTGGTGTACTCTACCATCCTACAGCCGACAACATGAACTAATCATCACCAGACTAGGGGGAATGACTTCATCAATATGTTCTCAGGTTCGCGTGATGAGAGACTTTTACTTGCCTGAAGTGAATTTCCATGCTAGCTCAGTTGCATGCAACGGGGATTCGGTGCTGCAAAATTCTTCAACCCGGTGCTTTCCTTGAGCTTAATAGGGCATATCTGTGAATACACATGGTGTCGAACCGGCCAGTCATCATAATCATCAACAGCATCACAGACAGCAATACATAAGCGTTTCTCACATGTCTAACTGCCACACAACCACGAAAAAGTAAACCCTGCACGGGGAGGGGAGAAAAAGGGGAAGAGATCCAACTACTATCACGTCTATGTTCGATCACTCAACTTAAGATGACCACAATTTGCAGACAAACAACAAAACTATACGTGAGCTGGTCAAGCCCTAGCTCCGTTGGATTACGTGTTTACCAATGAAGACGATTATAGAAAACAGTGAAGTAACCGCCTCTTCAGAATTAAGCGAACACGCTGTCATCGCAAGCTAACTTCATCTGCAACACTCAGCTCGCTCGCCCAGTTAGAACACATTACAGAAACTTCAGGCAAATGAATACAGAACGTCTCAGACATTGTCTTTTTCGTTTGAAAATACCCAACGAATTCATGAGAACGACAGAGTAGCGAACAATACTCGTTTTACGTGTCTGATCATCAGTATAATTATAACACAATATGAAAACAGTGACTTGGGTTAGTCAGAAAAACGGTCAATATAGATTAACGACGACGTGCTTGTTATCACTTATGCAATCACTGTTCCAAATCACGGGCCTGATTGACTGTGAGCCAGAGGAGGTTAAGTGTTCGCGCGAACTTCTGAGCGTAGAGGTCAGGGTTGCGCAATCGGATGCTAATGGCTTCGGCAACAATCAACATCCGGAATCTCTCCATTTTTGATCGATTTCGTGGCACTCAGTAGACAATCAGAAAGGCACCCGTCCTACTGACAGAATGATTGGAGTCGGTCAGGCGAGCGACAATCGCGCTTAAAACTATTTTAATCACACCACTGTTCAACCACGCAGGATGGTGTACACGCGCTCTGTCCGACAATCGCCTTGTAGTAAGACCAATGTATGATGCTCGACACGAGGAAACAAATGAGTACACACAATAACTGGTTGTGGAACATCGAAGTTTGTCTTTGAGTTGTAGCAGTTAAGCATTAGTGTGAACCACTGATGTATTGCTGTCTATGATGATGATTGAGTTGACATGATAACGGGTGTTGAGCGGAAACTAATGCACAATTGAGCGGCAAGGTAGGTTGTTTCGATTGACTTCCTTAGCTTTCTAGAGATAATTTCGGCCATGGGATCTCCCTTGAAAAGAAGTCTAATAAACGCAAGTTTCTTATTCACAGAGGATGGCTTAAGTTTCAACTCTACCGCCTGCATCGCATTCGGAATGAAACGCATTGGGTAGCAATTCTGCATGAACACATCTTGTAGAAAGTCTAGCTCAACTTGTAGTGTCAGGATGCATATCTTTAACGCTCTACCCGCCAGGCATCGTTTGAGGTTACGCTTTTGATTTAGCGGAACAAAATTGTCAAAGTGAATGTACTGGTCAATCCAAGTCTATTTTTTGGACACATTTCGTCCGATTGAACCATATTCTCTTCTTACTACGCCACCCTCCAAAAAATTTACTTGACCATCGTTGTCTGAATCGTTGGTGAATTTAATACTGCTACGAACGAAGTTAAAAGCTGTCATAACTCTGTTCATGTTAGCATTCTCGTTGATGACGCAAAAAATATCAGCATAGCGTTTGTAAAATGTTAATTGTTCGATGACCGCACTCAATTGGTTAGTCTCCAGTTTACTCAGCTAACACGAGATCTAGAGGCGAGCCCACTGCCACTCAATCTCTCTGTCAGTAGATCGTACTGTTGAACAAAAACAAGGCCTGAACCCAAGCAATCAAACAATGTTCTTATTCAACGTTATCTCAATGATTACGAACTTGTCTCTACAATACACAATTGATTACTTATGTGATTACTTCGACCGTAACAACAAACACGTGGTGCTTTGAATAAGTAACGTTCAGTTTTCGTTGAAGTATCTCGATATATATATATATATGTATTCGTTGGTGATATTTTTTTGCGCCACCAACGTGACAGTCTTTAAGTCCTCTCGTAGCAATATTAAATTCACCAGGGAGTCAGAAACTTGTAGAAAATTTCTGGCGCCGTTGGTATAGCCAACCATGCGGGTCAATCGATAGTGAAGAGCCTTTGAAATTTGTGAGTCAAGACATTCAATATCCGGCTTTCACACGCATAGGATTCGTTAAAAGCGATCCGTCTGGTTTACGGTTTTTAATTATTAAAACTTTGCGACGCCCGTGCTCTAAACCAATCACGACTGACACCGTCAGGAAAGTCTATTTCTAGTATAGCAAAAATAACGACCGACTATCCGATAACATGATAGTGAAATTAGACATGGTATTCTACCAACTCAAATACGGTCACAAACACGCCAACACGGAAAAGACCATTGCGCACGATCAAATAAACTTCCCGGCATTGCCACGATGGACGCCGCTCATCAGTTAGACAAATTTCCTGGCTTTGAATGGCACCTGAACGCGAAGTGCAGCAGTGGCGATCCCAAGATAGAAAGAACGATGAGACGTTTTAGAACACCATACATTCTTGCAAGACAGGCTTACTGTCAATGACCAGCTTTTCAACGTCTGTAGCTCAAGCTGCTACGATCTTTATCGATCTTCTTTACGGAGCTACCACTTCCCCAGTCAGCATTCACACTGTGACCCAAAATTTACTGAATCAACTGAACTCGTCTACTTTGATCGAAGCGGGCGGTGCCAAGTAACGGAAACGACTGCATGCTTGTTAGCGTCAGTTCCCTATAAGAACCGGTCAATCAACACGCATTGATCTGAATAAGTTTCCAACTCTCATAGGGCTCCTGACAACGTTGTCTGTAATGGCACGACGATGAAGTTATCATCAAGGGGCCACGGAGTTTTGTTGGATTTCACCAAAGCTGTCATCCAGAGGGATTCCACCTTTGTGGGACTTTTATGCACTTCCTCTAAATTGTGTTCGAGGGGTAGTGACTTTCACTCGGTCTTTTTCGACTATCGTCACTTTGGCAACATTCCCAAAAGCCTATAAGAAACTCCATCGTCGAATGGTTGCGGGATTTTTTATATTTTCAATCGTGGTCACGACGGCTAGTGTTGTATGCTGAAAATACGAGTGACAAAAGGGTGATTCATTTAGCGCTTTAGTGTCGCAACAGAAATGCAGCGGTAGCTGGAACTGACGACTGGCTCAAACAGACACAAGCTGAAACCAATAAACAAAAACGGATACATTCACCAATGTTTCAAATAGAGCAGGAGTGAACAGCAGTGTGCGTTGACTGGTACGATAGAACACAAGAAGCAAAACTACACGATCAATTAGGACACTGGAAAGTCAGCGTAATTGAAAGAAAAATCAACCTCAAAAAAGAATAACAAGTGATTAGTTGCACAGCCAGACCCAACCAAGCAACTGACCGCTGGAAACAAGCATACAAGATGCCAGCACCTTTGATCGTTCTTAACTACTATACCCATGACTAGCACTGGAAGAAAATTCGATAGAAGCTGTCTTTGATTCAGCAGGATAGTTACTCAACGAAGACCACTCAACATCACGAAATAGTATTTTGGAAGATTACATGTTCCTGACAATTTCGTATGTGGAAACCACAATTTGTTGCATGGATGTCCTTGAATGCTCCTTACATTTCTTGATTATTTCTATAAACTGATTATTCGTTAGTTCAGTTCTATCGATCAATTACACCACAATGTCTACCGGTAGAAATTCGTCACGTCAGGCTGGATGGATGTTGGAGGGTACAGTGATGGTCGTACCGCCAACAACACACCGCAGATCATGCGTTTGCAAACGAAAATTAAATCAAAGCATCCGGGTGCGCCTGAAGACGAGCGACTTGTTCTAGAAAAAGAAAAACAAAGGTTCAGCCGGTGAACAAGGTTTCATCGGGTTCATGGGGAATTTACAGAGTAGAAAGGGCCGAGAACGTTTTCGTACACCTGAATGTGTGTTGGAGGCCTCAAAAACAAAAAACCAGCCAGAAGACAGTTTCGACTTTAGAAGATCAGCAACGGGAAGATTGTGAAAAAGAGACAGAAGGTGAATGGAATAGAAACCCAACCACTGCCTATCCAACACAAGGCAACCGCAATGCAACATCCAGTAGACAAGGGGCTAACACCAACAATGAGCAGTTAAGAGAGTCTTCATTCTACCGTAATGATTCTGAAAAACAAGATATCTAAATAGCCGCGTTGGTGTCCTGAATAAGTGCACAAAGTTTGTGCTTAAAATCGACTACCGATTAAGCACTTACGACAGACCCTAGTAGATCGTGTTCGACTGAGTACAGCCGGACGCCAAGTGTTCTCTGCGAACAAAATGGCTCACATTCTGTGGTGTTAACAGGTTATCTGAGACGGCTACTTACACTACGCACGAGCGTTTCCACTAAGAGATGATGGGGGAATCTTATACACTAAAATAAAGTCTCCATTGATATGTCGACAGAGCACTGGAATCCGCCCCAATGTGCCCAACTTACCTGGACAGAACGGAAAACGCAGTGCCGGAACCCATCTCGTAGCTTCACTTTGTATTTACTCAGCCTCCTACTGCTGCAATCTCTTACATAAAAACAAACTCGGACATTTAGCCTAAAAAGAAGGCGCAGAGAAGGATCAAACATAGTAGTTAGACTGTTTAAACATTCTGGTGAGCGATCCGAGTGATACGTTGACTTTTATGACCGCTGAAACAGTACTGGGAGACAGGCTAAAGTCACTTTAGACAATTGCGACCAGATAGCGCTCGCGAACAGTGCTACTAAGACTTTCATCTCCCAGAAATCAACCAGCGCAGGTTAGTCACAACCTAACCAAGGTAAACTTAATGGTGACGGTGTGTGCCAATTTGAGCAAAAAGTTGACCAGACAATCGAAACCCCCACCAAATGTGGTGCTGAACACATGTGTATTGGGCTGTACGACTGCCTACGAATCTAAATAGGCAGACGGCAGTTGCGACCGGTTCGATGATCCGTGCACGCTATAAAGGAGTGCCTTCTGGTAGTTTTGGAAAGATGTCGTGCGGACAGTTAGGAACATATGTGCAAACCCGGGGATAAGTCAAGTTGTGAGTTCAAACCGGCCTGTGTGGTTGACAGAATTACCTAATCAAATACGTAAGTTGTGATGGATACATCAAACCGAGCACACGAGCATATGAACGTTGGCAATCTTCATCTTTTCCTCTACAGCACAAATGTAACAGCGGCCAAGTATCCTCATCAAAGAGTATAAGAATTAAGTGTAGCACACATCTCTGAAACCTTAACTTTACGCGAGTGGGTGACCAACAGGCTGTCATGTGAAACGGAGACGATTTCCTGGAAAATAATCACTAACAGCAACCTATAAACAGCAAATTGGTAAAAAAAAAGAAGTCAGTACGAGAGCAACCACGTATTAGAGATGTTAAGGGTCACCTTATGAAAGTAAGATTGTAAATACACATTGCTACAGAGGATCAAAATTGAACTGTTTGCGCGACAATTACATTGATGTGATTACTCATTTTGTTATATGTGTACAATCAATATTGGAAAGAAAAACAGCTAGGAATCGGAAACGATTTAGTACCAGTAACGTCTAGAAAGATGGCTTCCCAAAAGTGGAAATTGATAAACCAGCGCTACAAAACGCACAGACTAGGAGACTTGACCGAAACATTATATAAACGGATTGAAAGCTCGCTTGGTTTGGACGGTGCATGATGTTTTACGGGTCGCGAATCAACGTAGTTCTTAAAACATGCTCCGTAGAAGTTTAAAAATGAAGTACACACTCAGCACAACGATGCCTAATTGATCCAGTTGTTTCCTTCGCAGTTGTTCACGCTCTAGTTGGGTAATACGCTTTTCAAGGGAACGTAAACGTTTATCTTCGGCAGCAGATATAACGTGGTGAGCTGAATTGTTCACTTGCTCAGTAGAATGGAGAAGCTGAGTCACATTCATGGAAGGTTTAACAAGCTCCATGCCTGCCGTGACTGAACTGGAGGTGTAGAAAGATGGAAGAAATGTATGTAAAAAAAGCAAGGGAACAAAAATATTATAGTACTTTGATTAAGGCATTCTTGAACATTCCTAGGTGACGGCTGGTCCACCAAAACAAAAAAAAGGCGTCTAATAACCGCTGTATTTAGATGTTATAACGCCTCAAAACTATGTATGATATAAAACGAACTAGAACCTCACCAGTCTCCCCGGCTACGGACAAACAGCCTGTGTCTGTCACGTCCGATTGTTTATGCAGGCATTCGTGTAGCATCAGTAGGCGCCACACAGAGAACGAACCGACAGCTAGCTTCATGCATGAAGCAGCATATTCCCGAATGCCTAGAAACGCCATGTGCTCACTGAGAGGTCAACGGACGAAAACCAGCGTCATCAACATGAAAACATGATCCAAACAGGACGCAGAGTGAAAATTAGTGACACATACCCTGATTTCCCGAGACCACCGGGAACGCATCCTCCAATTTACTGAGGCTTTGGCTTTCAGGCATCAAAATCCCCACTGTGTGCTAAACAACAATTTGTGTTGACGCTGCGGCTACCTTGGTAGTCAGCATCTACAAATATTTAATTTTCATTTTCCTATATGTTTGTCTAATCTTTTAAGCCATGACGTCCGCCTCATGGGACCTGACCTTAGTGTGTAAAACTAGTTACGTCTGTGTGTCATCAAAGTGTGCAGAATGTCATTCCGGAAAACATCACATGGTTTGCATAGTCCTATTTAAGTTTATGAAGGGAGTGAATTGTTTTCAAGTAAGAAGTTAGTAAAAGCGAAAATGCGCCACCCACAAAATAAAGTATGATAAAGAGAAAACCGCAATAGTATGACCTAAAAGCCATTTAGTAGAAGGGATGGCCATTCTGAGAGAAGAGAAAAATGCAAGGCAGCAAACGGAAATGTCTCCAGGATAATTGAAAGGGCTGAGGGCAATACTTTCGCTCCATACGTGAAAAGAACCTCACCAGACTGTATAAACAAACAAAAATACGTCACGACTGGAACAATGTTAACGTAATTAGAAGTGAATCTCCATGAACTGTGGCACGGAAGCACGGTGTTTCAGCATGTGCAGCCCTTTTGCATAGTTGTGAAACTGGAAGCATTTACGCAGACGATATGCTTACGACCAGAGATATAGTCGTAGTATCGTAGGTGTGGTGGAAACATGCCAAAAACAGTGTGCTTCAATGGCGAGGTTCAGGACAGACTAGTGTAGCAAGAAGACAAACGTGGCAACCAAGTCACATGCATTATGGGGACTTGAATTCTGTTGATAAGTACCACCCCCAGTTAATATCACGTCTTACTTTGTCCACACGGTCTAGGCTGCGTGGGAAGCGACGGTCAGAAAGCCCCTAAACAGTGGTCCCAGGTCCTAAAATTATCTGTTGTAGGATCACGTTATAGATATCCATTCAAAACATTGGTCATCAGATAGTACGATCCATAGCCACCACAGCCATAATCCGAACTGAATTACATTAGCGAAGGCTAATGTACTATAGTCCAAAGTGCGTACAACAGTAGCCTAAAACAAGCGAACTGCGCGTTCATTCTCGATCGGCTGATCAGTGCAAGTGCAAACATCTAAGCACCGTTGAAGCTAATGAAGGTCAACAGTGGGAGTAAGTACGCCACATATGGCTAACATATATGTCCACTGGGATCAGCAAAGCGCAAAATCGGAAACATAGAAGTTAACATATTTACAAATTAAAGATGCCATATATTGTGGAACTACAGGTAAAACAAAGGTTAACAGATTCAAGGACTTAGAAGACAACAGACTCTGCTAGCTAAACGACAGTCAAGGGTTTGAAGGTGCAAGGAATTAATTGCAGTGCGGTCGTGTCAGTGAATGAGTTTCGACAAGAAGCACAGCACGTTCCAAGTTACAATCTTGTGATCATGACCATCTGTCACGATTAGTATCAGACTGACAGCAGGTAAACAAACTTGAATCAGTGGCGCGAAGCTCTTGAAATGGCACTTGACGAACGGCACGAAGTAGGTGAGCCTTTAAAAAGTTGGTTGTTGCGATACACGTCCGGCAGTAGAGTCTACACCCGTTGCGCTTGAGTAAGGTTGATGGTCATCCTCTCTCACTGTTACTTACTCATGGAGATGAACCACTCAAGAAATTAGGAACTTCCGAAGCCCTTACTCAGCGAATGCGGAACGTGTCTGCTCAGAACAGAAGACTCAAATCGTCCTCAGGTGTCTGACCGTCGGTATATCTGTACACTCGCACAGGTCGAGCGGCACCGATGAGTGGGCAACGATGGTGGTGGGAAGTGAATAGTTAGTAAAGCGTCAGGCCAAACCCTTCAGTCCAGTCTTTCAGGACGCGCAGACTAAAACAGTTGAGCAATGTATTAAGGATGTCAATCAATTTTCTACACCGAGAACATTTTGCCGGTACCACAGGTCAGTGGCGTTTGAGAACTTACAAAAAGTAGGCTTAATACAGATAACTGAAGAGAGCTCCCAGTAGTTTAGTCACGGTAGGCTGGGTTAGTCCACCGTGTTGAGCCTACGGTGGATCACGGAATCGGCAGCTTGAAAATGTTAGGGGAGATGGCGAATAACCCGATCAAGTGAAAGCAACACTCGTTTAAATTGTCTGTGAAATAAGGATATTTAATCGATTGAGACCATAAAAGCCGCAGGGCAATTGTTCCGCAGATGCCGCTTTACTTCCAACTGCAATTCAGCGGTTCTTTGGCGCTGTGTGGCGTCTCCATATAGAATGTTCGAGATGGAATAAACGGTCCTAATAGATCAAGTCCCATTCCATGAGTAAAAACGAGTGCTTGTTTCTTCCTTCTGTAGTTCTAGGCGGTCAAAAGTCCACATCAAACAGTGGCGTACAGTCGTAAATGATGATGATAAATCGTCAAAAAGAAAATTTTTCTAGTAAATGTGTGCACAAACAATCCAGAGCTTAATCCGCTAGCAGGCCACCACCACCATCATAAAACGTAATAAGGTGCGATGTCGAGAACTTTCAGGGAGTTTTTACTATTGCCATTATGAGAGATATTATTTGCTCCGTCCAACGAAGGCACTGAAATTTTGCTACCAAAGTCTACCTAAATAATACCCAATTTCAAAGAAAGAAGGTGATTACTTGCAAAATCCGAGTATTGATATCCTTACCGATACACCAGCTTTCGCATTCAACGAGAACCGCATATCTATCCCTGACACGGAAGCTATCTAGCGATTGAACCTCGTTCACTTTGAATACTATGCAGTTCGTTTGATCAAAAATCACTGCGTTCTTAGGAAAATAAGAAAACTTTGAGATAGTAAAATTGGATAACACACGGCATACAAGGCCGCACACCGCCATTTAGGTGTGCTGTACAGACGATCGAGGACGGGAAGAGTAAAAAGTTAGTGAAGTCAACCAATCTTTCACATTTGTTTTTCAAATGGCAACACGCAGCATGTGAAGCAAACAACCAGTTGAATGACGAACAGGCATAGTCACCAACGTCATCCGGAAACTCACTTGACTGTGGCTAATTAAACCAAGGTAAGTTCATAGGACCACTGGTAGAGGCTAGTGATGAATGATTGGCAGTCACAGGGGACCTACGCAGTTTTACACAAGACAATAAAATCACTTCGGCTTTGGGTGCGGCATGAGGCAGGGGTCTGGTGAGGAGAAGGGCGAGTTGCAACTGATTATAGCACAGAGCTTCGAAGGATTTAGCAGCTGCATTACGCTCGCTTGCTCAATCAAGGTCAGGTGTCTTTTGTTTGACAGTTATCGGTTTGCTATACTTCTAAATGGAACATGGATGTGGTCAGAAAGAGTGTGGTCGATCAACTTATCACAAACTTTCTGTACTCTCAAAGCCCTTCAGACATGTAAGTCGGAGAAGCCATTTTACGTGTTCAATGGTATGTTCGCCCACGAGATGTGGGTATTGGTAGCTAACAATGCTGGAGAAGACAGAGGAAATAACGGATCAAGGAAGATCGGTCGGAGCAACAATTAAAAGTACGACGATTACGAGGCCAACAGGAAGTGACGAGTGAGGCCCCATGACGCTAACACCATTGAGTGTTTACTGTTGATGGCATATTTGACGATCGACCTGTGGTTAGATTGCCGACCCACTTCCGGGGACTAGACAAGAGGAAATCACCGTACACCATTTCATTGACAGCGTTGAAAAAACTGCCTTTCAGATAAACGCACTCCAAAAAGGATGTTGAGGGCTATCAGTTGCCTTTTCGATATTTCGAACCTTCTAGGTGGTTTTAAAATAACGAAAACAGAAAGAGGAATAATAATAATAATATGAAGTTAGACTCAGATCGTTACAAAAGAGACTTTTCTTTGCAAAGAACAGCAGGACAGACTGAACCACTGTCAATCACAAATCAATTATCACAAGCACAGCTTCACAACAGGCACAAGGGTCACGTGTGTAAGGCGACCATCACGGCTGCACTACATCGCGGTTGCTAGTCTTAGCTGCTTGAAATGAGGGGTGTGAACCGTCTTCAGATAAGTAAGCGTACGACTACTCGCACCGGGTGGCATCAACAATCAAACAAGGAAGACGCTGGGAAGTTGGTATTTGACAGTGTTGAGCGGGTTCCTTTGCTCAATCATTACGTATGCATAGGGTTAGATAGTGAGGCCACGTACCAAGGATACCAGCTACTCACCGGACACACCAAGCACTGCCAGTCATGGCAACTGGTAAAGGGTGCGCGGTGGATAGTCGATGACCTGGCGTGTAGAAATGAAGTCACTCACCAAGGAGTTGGCCGTTGTAGGTCGAGTTCGTCTTCCAGGCTCGGGTACTCACTAGTTGCGAGGTTCACAGCTTGAGGCTTTGGGTAAGATGACGGCTAACCAAGTTCAATGGCGTGAACACTGTCGTTGTTTAGTTGAGCAGCCTGTGAAGTAGGTTCGATTAATGACACGGGGGCAGTGGAAGCCGTATAGCTGTTGACGGCTTGCCTCCGATCGCAAAGTGTGGGCATCTTCACGTTAAATGTTTGAGTACAAACAATTGTTTTTAGTGGATCCTTCCCTTCATTTTCTTCTTGCCCAGAACCTCCTACTTAATTCACGGTCGTATGGCATTTAAATATAACAGCTCACGTAATACCGCTTCTGAAAATGATGTGCTTAACTTGGTTGTACTCAAGCATTAGCGGTGGAGCCGTTAGAATTCAAAGTTTCCAAAATTATCCCGTCGACAGTTTAGTAAAATAGGTTAGTCGAGGTGAGAGTATCGGTCAAGTACTAGCCCAGTACATGATGTAATTCACTTGCATGACCTTGAAATACAGACTAAAAATCCAGAATAGGCACCATGGATCAATATATACAAGTCTGGTCTGCATCAGATTGTTCATCTAATGAGATGCAACTGACGGCTGATCCATCCCTAAGTTTCGTTGCACAACACCCTTTTTAGTTAGGCACGGTAACTCGTAACTTCAACCGTTTAGGTGCCAGTTTCGCCCAGAAAGTCACCTGAATGCAGCCCACTCCCTCAAAACGACGAGCGATATTAATGATCACACGTTACTTTAAACTGCCCCAACATCTTTGTTCAAAATTGGGCATCGTTTATTAATTCAGACAGCTCACTGTCTTTCGAAGACTTAGCCAAATGTGAACAGCAATTTCAATCACTACTTAACCACCAGCTGCTCCAAACACAAGGTTAAGCGTGGTCAATCCACCTGTGATATAGAAGAATGTTAGCTTTTGCAAACGTTTTATTGTTAATTAGGATTAGCACTCCGGGATCAATACATTATCCCCCGCAGAAACCCAAAATTGACGTTGTGAAAGGTTCTGTCGACACCGATGACCTTATCGAGATATAGTGATGCCATCATCATCATCGTCATAGACAAAAGTACATCAGTGTGAACCACTGATGCATAACAGCCACACAACCACGAAAGAGAAAAAAATCAAACCCTGTATAGGGAGGGAGAAAAAAAGAAGAGACAAGGAGGTGCACAAACCATACAAACAAACAACCAAGCTGTAAGTGAAAGTAAGGCGTAATCAGCAAGACAGCCGCCGTTCGAAACGCAACTGTAAACCTCAGTTTAACTGGGTGATTTCAAACCTATCGACCAGAATGCTACATCACAAGTTTGTGGCGGAGTTGGAGACCAGCTAAATTGNCAGGAGGCCAGTTAAATTGATCCTCAAAGTGTTCCGCTTACCGATCTAACCCTCTGGACTTATTATAGATGAGTGTGCCATCTGCCTCGCTGATAAGTTCACTGATAGATGGTCGCCTGGGAAAAGTGGCACGGATAAGCTGAAAGATTTTGGCGGTGTTCCCTGAGGCAAAAGCGGCCCCCATCTCCATAACTTTTTCAACTAATCAAGCATAACGATCAGCCTTTAGACTGAGTTTCATTTTCCCACGGATATCTCTCCCAGATTTGTTGTGTACTACCAGGAGGAAGGTTCTGTCTCACTTATAACAACTCCAGCGACTTCTCCGAGATTCACTGTCTGTTCAAACCACATACCCCCATGCAGCATGCTACAATGCCTGCTTCCCAAATGGCCTATGAGATGTAAGTCCAGCGGCTGTTAGGATCTTCGAAGTGGGACCTAATAGGGCAGCTTTCTAAGCTGGTTTGTTGTTTACGCTTCACCGATGGTAAAGCCATTTTCTCAACAGACAGTCGATGCCGTCGGTTTGAATCTAAGTACACGGCCCAATAAGAATGACAGTCCTGAGTGGAAACACGCCATCTATAACTAACGCCTATGTGGTCTTCCTGAGACTAGGCTTGATTCCAAGAAGGCGGGCGCCAAGTATAGCACGACGCCTAAAACTAGTACTGGTTAAAAATAGCATATGTTTAGCTCACAACTACAGCAATCGCCCGTCACTAACTGAGCGATTTGATGCTACACAATACATGCCAACTAAACGATACTCGGTCTTACCAAGGCGGCCGCTCTGCGCATTCATTATCCCCGGCCAGAATGAATGTTTCAGAACCATGTGTTGACCTAAGGAGAGCGTCCAGATCCGACTAGAAGGAGTTGTTGACACCGATGTCACTACAGTCGGCTGACGCATAAACAGATACAATTAAAAGACTTCTGAAAGTCTTGAGTCTACAGCTGGCCTTGACAGAGCCCACCAAGCAGACAGCACAACGTCTACTCCCAGCAGGAATACAATCCACCAATGCGACTGTGATCGTCGTGCTGAGGACTATACCTATCCCAGCCTGACCTGTAACGGCGGCCGTGGAGTCAGCGAAGTATACAGCCAGTATCAAGCAAACAATTCCAGTGCTTTCAGTTCCCTATGACGACTAACCACCGGGATTCCCGTCTCCAAAATACATAAGACATCGACAATCAATGAGTCTAGCGTTCGCGCGACAGTGGCCTGCTAACCCATCCGTTTTAGGGTGCGAACGTTGAAGGCACCCGTATTAATTCGCACTCTAAACCTGAAGAAGGAACGAGGGAGGCCTAAGGCCGAATGACAAGAAATAAAGCTTACCGGCACAGTGTTACTACGATCAGCTACATCTGTTGTGGGACCCGTTTGGTAACTATTAGAAACAGGGGTAGGGAAAGGCCTGAGAACTAAACTTGATTGAACAGTAGGGGAGGGGTCAGCAGTCGCATGTTTTCACCTATCCACCCTACTGTATTCAGCAGATAGAGCAACCCGGTTTATACTGTGAGACGCCCGATGCAGTATGGAATTACAGGTGTTGTGAATATTCTTGGTTTCATGTGGACTGACATACTACCAGGATGCTCACACCTAGATAGCAGAAAGATTGAGGTTCACAATCAAAGCTTTTGGCTCAAAAGCCTGTACCGCAAGGCAGCGGGTGGGTGGCAGTGTACCAGAAATGGTACGTTTTTCAGGAAGAGATGCCAAATATCTTCCAACCCTCAACCTGCAGGACCAGGACACTGTGGTTTGTCAGACTTCTACCTATTGGCCCGCCTGGTATGAGTAACTCAGTTGGTGTGGGCACCACAGTGTCCAGTTTAGCCCAACAGATCATCGACGTGCGCAACCCGTCACACCGCGTCAAGGTCCAGTCTCACGGTGACGGGCAAAATGTTATGAAGATATATGTTCTCAGGGAACCGTACTAATGGGACAACTAGATCTCTATCCCGTTGAAAGTGATCGGGACCGTCATCCTTGGTTGTACTGCCGTCGAGTCAGTGTAGGTGGGACCATATGTGATAAAGTTGATCCGATTGTCACCAAAATATCGCGCCGACTTGACAGGTGTGTTAAAAACTGCTTTTGATTGGGTTGTTCGTAACGTTCTCCGGAACGGTCTTCTTCGCAAGGGAGTTCCAGAAGAATATGAGTTTGTTGAAATCAGGGCGTGGGTCTACTGACAACTGTCTCGGGCATTCATCACTTGTATTAGTGTTCGCCAGGGGTGTCCCATCTTCTCCTTCCTGCTCAATCTGGTCATGGACGACATTCCAGGAGGTGCACTTGAGGAAACCAGTGAGCTTGCTGTTGAACTTCTTGGTTCTAGGTTAACCGACGTGGAGTATGCGGATGACACTGCCTTACTCAATCCCGCCACTGAATACTTGCAGACCATGGTGAACAAATCGAGTCACCAGGCTGGTCTATATGGGGTGCGCTTCGCACCTTCAAAGTACAAAGTTCCACAACGCTGGGGCATTCCAACTCTTACCTTCTTTATTGCAGCCAATCCACTCGAGACTGTGGACAATTTCACAAAATTGGGTAGCATTGTGTTGTCAGCCTGTAATGCTGTTGATGAGATATCTGCGAGAATAACAACGACATGAGTTGCCTTTGCAAGACTGTCATCGGTGGTGTCGAAAAGACGTTCGGTTGTTGCTAAAATGAGGGATTTCTAGTGCTTGTGTGCGTTCTGGTTTGCTTTACGGTCTGGAAACGTGACCTGTTCACAACGAGGATATAATCAGACTTGTGTTTGACTATCCTTGTCTCCGCCGGTTAGCCGGCATCAAGTGGACTGATCGCGTGAGCAACACGGCGTTTCGCCGGAGCGCTCGAGGTGTCCGATCAGTTGTTCAACTAATATGGCGTTACACAGCCTACGATTACTAGGCCACGCACTCCGCGTGCCAGGCGAGCGTTGGCCGTACTGGGCATTATGTACTGAGACCGCCAACAATGGAGTAAAACCGCGTGGTGGTCAAGTAAGAGCGTGATCACGAAATGTGAAGACTTGACCTTCTCCAGTGAACAAGGTGGGTAGGCGTCGCTTGCCTGATTGACGTCCTCGTGATTAATCAAATCGCTGGCTATCCAAGATGGAGGTGTGCCGCAGTCAGTGACGTGCCTGCATTCATAACACTTCCAGCGCTCTGCTTAGTCCTTTACTTCTTTTTAAGTTTTCGGTTACCACTTCCGAAATATTCAACATCACTGATGAGGCAAGCGGTGGCCGAATCTGCGATACCTTCTGGTTAGGCTCAAGGGCGCTGTAATCATCATGGCGACACAGTTCAGTGCGTCCTCAGCTGTACATGCCAATAATACATTTTATGCACCTGAGAGACGAGGCTAGACAATATATCGCCCTATTTGAAATACTTAGAGTTGCCTTATAGGTTAGAAATACAAAGTGCTTCTGCAACAATGCGGTTGTAATGTAGATCAAATGTGGGTTGCTGATCAGTTCATATACTTATGGTGGCGAATCAGGAGGGCAAACGGTATGAAAAATGAGGTACACATTCGTAAGATGAAGACCAGCAAAGTCTTCGCAACTATGGGTAACACTAGCAGACATAAATGCGTCACTTTGGAGCTCAAGAGGTGCGTGGCCCAAACACCTCTGAGAAGTGTGGTAAGCTACGGCTACAAAACGTGGCTAATCACAAGGAAGGACATAAAACAACTTCAGACAAGACTGACACACGTGGTAAACCATACAAGTAGGGTGGCATCAGTGGGTAGATGTCGATGATGGTAGGACATGAAAACTTGGCGATGAGGGGTTCAACTAGTATCTTTGAAGATGCACAGAATAGGTTTGCAGACGCTGTGGCGATTCAAGATGAGCAAACAATGACCTGCCTGTGGAACTGAGGACAGTCATTAGTGGGTTAGACAAAGTGTATTGAATTTATCTCCCTGAGTGAGACCCTCGGGACCCACAGAGTTGACCACCACAGACGATACGAGATGGCGGTCAACCGGGTTCAGTAGTATGAACGCTGCAGCTGACTAGTTAAGAGGTGGATGGAAGTGATGATGAAGCTGCGATAGAGCTGTTTGACCAAATTCGCCTTCCTAATAATTGCAACTGTTCTCAAATTACAGAGAACCTGATCCCAACGGTTTCCGTTTAGACACGAAGTCCGGTTATTAAGGTCCATTTCGCCACTTTCATAGTTAAGGTCCTGTGATACATCATGATATTTCACGGTTGTACGGCAATTACACATTGGCGACAACCAATGACATATTGATGTCAACGAATGAGTGGGGGGAAAACTCGAATGCGGCCATGGAATTTGTTAATCAGTTAACATATATGACAATCGTTGCCTAATCTGTTCACATTTTCCTAGTATGGATGGAAACATCACCATCATCATAACAGCCATGATCCTGACCAAAGTTACTGTCGCTCGGGCCGCCGCTCAACTCAACAGTGATGTGGAATATCCTAGAAGGAAACGCTACTAAGAAGGTCAACAAATAGTAAAAGAAGAATGAGCGAAGAAACCAGAAATGGTATGGATATAGGTACGCCATTGACAGTGAGACATCGCCATCTCGGAAAGCGAATCTAACCAGCGGTTTGAGTGATCACGAGGACCCCTTCCAGGCAGGCGATGAATGCCCACTTTGCGCAATGGAGCAGTCAAGGACTTCATAATTCGTGACCACGTTGTTGCTTGAGCACCTCGCGGTTTTACCCAACGGTTGGTGGCCTCAGAGAAGAGAGCCATCCGCCATTCCCAGATAAAAAGGCTTCCACCCCTTTCGATTATTCGACCAAGTAGTGCTCACGGTCTTTGCGCAAGCTTTTGGTTAGCATGCGTTTACGTTCTCGACGGTCGTCATCGTATTCAGAACCAGGTGGGATAGAGCGACGCTTGTTCATAAGATTGATCGACGTGACGGAAATCCAGTTCTGTCGAAACTGAACAGCTCCTTCGGAGCATGCCTGTTCACAGCACGCTTTCATAGCTCCGGCGATTTGTTCCCAGTGTTCGTTAGGATCGTTCGTTTGACTCGAACTGGGCCACTTCTTCAACAACGCCTTTTGGTAAGCGTTCTTTACATCCTCGTCGCTCGAATGCCAGTTAAACACCTTGCATTTAAGAGCGTAAGTCCTCTGGGCAAATGACAAAACGAAACGGGCACGCACAACGGCATGGTCCGAGTCCAGGTGGTTGCTCCAAAAGGCACGACAATCTTTAACAGAGTGGCGCCACCTGTAACTAACTGTTATGTGGTCCAACTGTGTCCACGGCTGAGAAGCACACGGAGGTCTCCAAGTGACACAGTGCTTCTTCCTGTGTTGGAATGCGGTGCTTGAAATCTACAAACCGTGGGATGTGCACAACTGTAGTAGTCTTTCGCCATTGTCAGTGCGTTGTGCCCGGACACCAAACATACCTCCTAGCCGCTTCTTATCTGGAGAAAGACGACCAAGCTGAGCATTGAAATCGCCCGCTAGTATGATGATGTCTGAGTGTTTGGATTGCCTCAGAAGGTCGACGAGGGCGTCATAGAACGCATCCTTGGTAGCATCCGGACAACTGTCCGTCGGAGCGTACGCCGATGCAATTAATTATACAACGTCTCTCCGATTTACATTGACAGACTTTTACCGATGTATTGGGTCTGACAGCGCACAAGCGACTGTTCACTGGAATCCAATCGAGCAAACATTGCTCTGCTTGGAAACTCAGTGTGAATCCCACCCTCAGCTCGACCGCGAGATTCAGCTTCGGCGTCACCAGAAACTCTGAGACAGAAGAGCTTGGATCGACAGTTATCTAGAAGTGAGCTCAAATGGATAACTGTGCTAGAATCGTAGACTCGCGTCTCCGACACACAGCACAAATCAAGCTCCAGACTTGAGAGAGTACTTGCCAGGGCAGCTTGCTGACCGATTTGTCGGAGAGTGTGGACATTGAAGGTGCCAATGTTTACCAGTTGTCTTGGCCTCAGAAAACAATTATCGTCCGAAGGCACATGAAAGGCAGAAGAAATAGGGGGTAAAACAGTAGGAGAAAGTCGTGGTCGGTTAGTAATGTCACTGTCGAGAGAATGATAACTTCTGATACATCCCGGTCGTTTATACCGCGGAAGGAGGTCGACTTAAGGGACCCCACCCCGAGCCTCTGACTCAAACGTCTGATCTGAGAGACAACAGGATATAGGGTTTTCTTGGGGGACCCTACCCGGAGCCAATGACTCAAGAGTCTGACTCACTTGGTA
Source organism: Paragonimus westermani (assembly GCA_008508345.1). Taxonomy (NCBI): domain Eukaryota; kingdom Metazoa; phylum Platyhelminthes; class Trematoda; order Plagiorchiida; family Troglotrematidae; genus Paragonimus; species Paragonimus westermani. The sequence goes on along the minus strand of QNGE01001467.1, from coordinate 69,609 downwards.
GTGAGGGGCTTGCTTAGCCCGAGGGCGCAGTGAATAAGACAATAATGTCTGATTCTGAACACTGCTGCGTGCAGCGGATGTGATCGAAGCTACATCGGGCTTTTGAGAGGTATTTGATGTTTTTCGACCGTATTGGATAATACGCCGGCGGTCACGGTCAACCGTTGGACGATCGGGGTGCACTTTGTTTGAGGGTACCTTTTCTGACCCCCATCTTCCTGATACGGAAGACAGCAGTGCCGCAACTATAAAAATAGTTCTGCTGTATGCCCATAGGATCGTGCCTCACTACCTGAGCACTCGTACGCGGTCAGTAGTGCGACATACAATCCTATGAGTGTAACTGCTTTTCATCTGACTGCTCCCCTTTGGCCTGTCTGACAAGGTTGCACCTGGAAGGACCGGAGTCTTAGTCAGCATAGCCTGCCGGATTAAAATAGTAAACAAGCCCGACCACCTTGTCAAGGTAGCAGTATAGGTCGGGTGGATGGAAACAACCCACAGTAGACTATCAACTTTTCATTGGCTACCGCCGCAAGTACACAAATGAGTAATCAGTATTTCAAGTCCATTTCTAAACAAACACTTCACTTAGTTTGTTTGCACGTGAACAGCACGAAACATTGTAGAGCAGGGCAACCCATGTTCACGCACATCACCTCCGTGCACTATATCTTCGTGGAAAAAAGACAGCTTTCATATCCATTATCCGCCAGCAAATTAAGCGTCTAAATCATCTGATATGAAGCAAAATTACAGAAGTCAAAGAAGTCTACACGAACACAGCGCTGTATAATAAATACTGCCATCGAGCGTGGAAATTACTAAATGAAACTCTTCTAAAAGAAGTCTATTGCCTGTCATGAACCATGAGAGAAGCATCCACGCGATGACTGCGTAAATTGGAAAAACCGTTAAGGATTACAAGAAAACGCTCACATAAGGTAGCCATACAGCAAACGCAACATCCAAAATTGGGGGACACATCGAGCAAATCAGCTTGGGCTTGGGAATCAGTGACATGACTCCCAAGACCGTGTATGAGATAGAACCTTACACCTTTAGACATGGAATGATTTACGAAACCTGGATGTACAAACAGTGATAGTGAAGTCCACGAGACTCGTCTGAGGTGAAAGTTTAAGCTCCACCATCAATGTTACGGACGACTGTCATTGGCGCCACTTAGACAAGCACACACGATTTCATGTCGTGCACCGAAGCATGTACATGCGATGTTACGAATGCTGAGATCAGCTGCGTTGCTTGGTATGGCCTTAACATTGGGAATAAAACATGGTTGATGCAAATACTTGCTACAAACGCTTCAAGGTAACGGGTGCTGTAAATTGTTATTCTCTTACTCAAGTGGTTTGGGGGATGGACTGGAAAGATTATTTTGTTCACGTTCGATCAGAAGGCGGTCAATATCTGGATATTCGATTTCATTCAGGACCAACGTAGACGGCGGTGGTTCGAGGCTCGGACGACCGTTGACAGGAAAAACGTCCAGATCGTCTACATTGAAACAGAAAATTGGTTTTGGAGATACATCCTTTTAAGGATATAAAAAGAAGACGGAGGACAGCAGATGTTAACAGTTCATAGTGACAAAATAACAAAACAAATAGGATAGATAGTGAACAGAAGGGATAAGCGAGTGTTACACCATTAGCATCGTGACAGTCTGATTTTCGAAAAGAAGTAATGAACAGTGTCATAGTTCGTTCTGCATAGACTGTCGCTATTAGCAAACACGGTATTCAGACACGATTGATTGTAAACGGCAGATTTCCTAACTGTTCCCTACAGAAATTTCCCATAATAATAATAATAATAATAATAATAACAATAATACAAACATCGAAACAACACCACACAAACAAATTAGAGTAAAAAGCGGTCACTTTCGAAAGCGAGCGAAACGGCGCTAATCTGATTGCAACCACATACGAAATAAATAACCCGGCTCGGGTGGATTAGGTCGGATCAGAAAAAGCCCGCTGACCAATAAAGACGGACGAATGAAAATGCTGTGAAACATCGGAGGACGGAGATTTCAATACTCACGAGCGCTCACAAATTAGTTGGATTACGAACGATGTATTGGAACCAAAGGAAATTCTAACGGTCAAAACACTACTGTTCGGTTTATAAGCAAAAGTACTTGCATACTGACCAGCCCGAAGTGTTAACGAATGCCAGTAGCATACATGATCACTTGAACCAGGTCGTGCGTATTACGTTGCATTGCTCGTCTTCACGACGAACATTTTCTATCACCTCCACCCGTTAAAGGGGAGAGAAAATCATGCTTTTTAAGGGGACAATCAAAAGAGTAGAACAAACTGAAGGAAAGTTCACAGTTCATATCTCGTAAAACACAAAACTGAGCAAGCATCAACAGCATGATTTGAGCTGAATTGGTAATCTAAGTAAGCATGGAAGTCTGATGACACGAGACCGTTGAGTTACTGAAATATATCCCATTTTCGTGCATGAACAATGTCATTCATCGACTATTATTACTGGTCATGATGACAACGGTTATTGCTAAGCTTAACTGAACTGCATATGCCATAGTACCTATTCTCATATTAAAAAAGCGGAAATCCAGATCTCGGGATTGTGGGAAACGAGCATAACAGTTTTGCGTCGTACTTACCTAGTGCGTATCGCTTAGACACGTGACGCATCATTGTTCTGAAGCAGGAAGATCAGGCCCGGTTTAATGCAATAACCGGGAGAGCTGAAAAAAGTTGAACTATGGCCTTATCAGATATAACCACGTCAACAGAAATGGGGTCATTTGGTCGACCCGACAAACGCTTTCTGTGTGTTGGTGCGTCATCAAAAGCCTACCATCCTTAAGTCACTCGAGGCGTTGCTAGTCATGCGTAGCAGGCCAGTCCTGTGTGCAAAAACTGTTGACCTTGAACCTCCGTCTGCCATGGTTCTGACGAACGACAGACTAGTGTATACATTGACTTGAGGTATGAACCTAATTCGCCTAAATATTTTTTGATGTTCACCAATGTTATGTGTGGCAACTGACGAGAGCATGCAAAATGGTATTACCATCTTGTAAAACCGGTCTTCTGGTTTCGTTATTCAAATTCGCAACTGGAGAAAGATGTTTTATAGAGGGGTAATCAGGCTAAAATCAGTTAAACTCGAAAGGCTGCACGTCACATTAACGAATACAAACGAAAGTATGATTGCGGAGGCATGATCCCACGAACATACAGCGCAACTGTTCCTATGGTTACACCACTGCTGCGTTCGGTACAAAAAGAGGGTCAGAAAAAGGAACTGAAGTCAAGGAACACCTGACCACTCAACAATTGGAGATGTTCACTTTCCTGATTATTTACCTCTATTTTGGTGGTTTGCCTAATGTGACGAATAGTGAAGCACTCGAAGTCCGGATAACGCAGCCCGCTGCAGCCGCCTTCCAGTAACCTTCCAGTGAATGGTGGGACGAAAAACGTCCCAGTAAGTACACAATCGTAAAGTTCAAACAGCTGACACTGGCAAAACTCAACGGTATTCTTCTTTCGAATACGAAAGTTTACGACAACAGATTCGCTGTTTAATCAATTTTCTCTTCACCAACTTGCCCACCTCGAGTGGGCTGTTAGCTTGAGCGATGCAGCCGTTCGCCAGCGTGTAGTTCTGCAAAACCGAGATTCATGATCAACAAGGCAACTGACACATGAATAGTTCATGACTTGGTCGCCCAACCCGATGTGAGCGTTCTCCGCACCACTTTCCTTAGAACAAAAACGACTGGATAATGACGTCGAGTGGTGAAAGAGCAGAGCGGCCACGAATTGTTCTAACCCAGACTTTTCTGCTGAGTAAAATATGTATCGCCCATCCGGTTGTGGTCCTCGTACCCACCCGAACCGCCGGTTTTAAATGCCGTCAAAGACGGCATTCATATTCTTATTTTTACTTGGTGTTATATTTTTTGACACATTCTGCTCTTCCGGATTATTTCCGGGCACTGTAACGGTGATTAGCGGTTACAGCCACGATACCTCCCGATCAGACGAATGAATATCGTGAACGAATCCGCCACGACAGCCTTCTAAGGACTGCATATGGAGCCGCCGTACTCTTGCGAGATCCTACGAAACTGATGACTGATGAGTAGTAAAGGGCTTTGGTTTTTCCGAAGCGTGTGGTTAACTCCTGCTTTCTGATGGGCTTCACACGGTACGTTGTTGGACATTATATAATGCTATTTCTTGCTTGTCGACACCGAAGCAGAGTTTTGGAGATCTATCCGCGTATCCGCACACAATAAGAACGTCGTCAGCACTTGCATCATGCCAGCCCTATCTAGTCTTGATGTGTCAGCAGTGTAGCTGGGTGATCTAAGGTAACGTGACTTACACCAGCAGAACGAGGTCCGAGCCTTTCACGTCCGGTTCGGTCGAGGGTCAATATGGTATCTGTTCTATCTGCAACATCAGCAGCACAAACGCCTAACTTTCTAAGGTATATGCTTTGCATATATATATATATATGTGGTAGATGTAAGACAGTTTTTTCCCATGACTCACATACGTTGGTTTCCGGAACCCAGTAAATTGTTAGAACGTTAAAACGGTGTATACACTTTCGCTGACGTTTCTAAACGTACACCGCCGACGAGCAATCAATTTGTGGTTACTTTGTGTTTCATTTAACCTCTGTTATTTTATCTCTGCGCTCCTTTTCAAGCATTCAACACTTAAGTCTTTCTAATGTCAAAATCTCATACAATACGTCCTGTGGAGTTCCTATCCTGATCCAGATTCACTAGTTTAGTCCTTTCATTCAAACAGCACATTTTCCCGCACTGTAAACAGCCTGTTAGGACTCACGCAGTCAAAAATGAGCTTACAGGAAGTGACTTCACTGCTCACTTGCTATCGCATCAATGACACTCGATTTCTCGAGCATCTTCGGATCGGTTCATAAGGCAATGTCTGGACTCCTAGATGGACCTGCACTAACAGGCATGTCCCAGCCTAGTGGACACGACCTGTTAACATTGCACAAACACATCAATCTCAGCATGGGATTTGAGTGGTGTGCAGGCCTTAGCCAAGAGCACATCAAGCCATCATGTGCTTCTACGCCATGAAGCCGAGATGGGGGACAGGCTCCCAAGATCTCAACATTAGATCGTCATCTTCGTATGTTGAGATATCTCGTATTGATTCTGCGAGTGGTCAAAAAACGTGAGGACAGATCATGAGCTCAAACTTACCAACGACCTGTTCGAGCTTGATGTCGGACTCTCGGCAGATGTGGGACAGAAGTCTGGTATGGAGGTTAGCGTAACACGACTGGAGAACGCAAATAAATACCAGATTGGAATTGATTTTAGGTGAGGTAATCAATTTTGAGGCGAATACACTCGAAACTGACGAGACAAGTGCAGGCGAAAAAGTTGTCAGTGTCCACTGAAAGAACTGAAAGTTCGATTTTAAGAGGTGACTTTTTCACGAAGACCCTCAGCATATGAACCGTTTCATTAAGGCAGCAGGTTCGAAGATCAGTATGAAGGAGGAAGTGGACCTGTTTAGCAAGAACTAGTTTCCGAAGCAGTAGGGGAGCCTTCGTCTCGACATTCTGGCTGGCCAGTCAGCCCCAAACGCACGTCGTCGTATCATTTCTACCAGGACTCGAATGAAATACCAGCCTGAGGGTCACAGGGGAAATCGAGAACATTTCTGCTGTGATATACGGATGAAAGATCAGAAAGAGGAAAGATCGAACCCAAGAAGTCAAAGCAGATCCGTGTCTGCATCACCCGCTTCACTTCCCGATCGACAGCCATCGTCCAAGAACAAAAAATCTAACTCGTCGTCGCCAAGTGGAACAGGACAATGAAGTACTCCACGAACTACCTGAGTTGCAGTTGTCCAAGCTCAAGACAGTAGGCGAATCGGGACCTCTGGTAGATTTGTGTATTTGTACCCTAACCAAGGGAAAAGTAGGCAATGGGTCCCGGTGTTTATAGACAGACTGACCGTATTTTGAATTACAATCAATGGCTCGGTAAAAAGTTACCTCACCAATCAGCGGTAGGCTGAGGAGGCGGTAAAGACAGCTTTCGGTTAGCGTAGCGAAAACTGGTAAGTAAAAAATTATGAGGAGTTTGGGGAATATCTCGAAAAATGGGTAGTTTCTGGGGAAAAATGTAAGTCTCCTCAACAGTCACTCCTCTTTGATGCAGAACAATCCACTCCTTACTGATTCACCTTCAAACATGCGAACCTTTTCCGTACATGCGTCAAGCGCCACTACTATGCCACGTGCGTCTCCATACACACGCCTGGAGCAAACTGACAGTAAATAGTTGCTCATCACATTCTGTTTTCTGAACGAATGAAACTGCCTTTCTGTGTTGAACAACATCCGGCTATAGATAGTTGTGCTTTCCCACATTACGGCTGTTAGATGCGGTTGGTCTCAAGGAGATTGATTGAAAAATCACTTTTCATCGGTGTAGAATTCATCACCAGTGATCCCACTAGCAGTGACAGGTTGCTGATATACTTGTTACTTCTTTAAGAGAGCGTGGCAACCGGAATATTTTCCAGATTGTTGCACGCTGAAAATTTTTGCTCCTAAGATAGTTGAGCAAGTCACGAACACCTCGTTGCTTTGGCTCGGGGAGGCTGAGGCCACCAACTTTTTGCGCGTACGTATTTAGGTTTCTTACTCGATTCAAAATTGCCTCACTAAATGTGACAACGATGCTAGACCATGGTTTGTTACTGATCCCAGAGTTTGTAGACGACCTTGAATGATGGCAATATTAGTATGTAACCTTGATACAACATATTTATCACCTGGCTAGTCTGTTTAACATAACACTGTGGGAACAGGGAGATACCCCTTTATATGAACATCGGGAGCTAAGTTATATCAGGGCATTCCCATAAGCTGCGAGTCACGTTTGGAACTAAAAATGCCAAAAAAACAACCAAATCATGTTTGCATTGGAAAGAAGTAGTTCCACGTTCACCAAACGACCTCACGTTCCAGTTCATGTTCACATATCGTCACAATCAAGAACACACACTGTTCATTGCCATACCTTCTAAAACACTTACTGTCGGAGAATCCGCCAGTTCCCCGAAAACACTGCGTGACAAAAAGACTAACAAAGTGCACTTGTGAGTGACCTTCACCGTTGCTAGGGTCAGGTGCTTATCCGGTTTTCACGAGCGTCCGCAGACCTCGTGACAACTGTTGTTATCATCCAGACTACACACCTACCTGTCTAAACTTGTCTGGTTCATTCTTTCGACTTCTGCTCAATGGTAGCCACAACCCCTGATAAATAGGAACAGGGTTGTGACCATGCTGTCCTTGAGTTGATTGACATAAAAAGAGCTCTGTCCGGAGGCCAGTCAATTTTCTGTGTCCATGCGTTAGCCTCGGGTGGTTGGGATAGCCAGGAAGTTACGAACTAGTCGTGTATACTCCGTAGTCTGTTGTTCATTGCCGTTGGCCGTCGTTCCGTTATCCGCCCCTTCCGTGACCGTCGTTCCATTATCTGGTTACGCGCACGTAGACCGCAGATCCGGTTGCAACACACATCGTTAAAAATTTCCGATACAACACACACCTTCAGTCAAACAGACTCAGTACATACTTCATTTGTAGACGCTTCTTCCCTTATCGAAGTACCTTGACGAGGTGGTCGGGCTTGTTTACTATTTTAATCCGGCGGGCTATGCTGACTAGGACTCCGGTCCTTCCAGGTGCAACCTTGTCAGACAGGCCAAAGGGGAGCAGTCAGATGAAAAGCAGTTACACTCATAGGATTGTATGTCGCACTACTGACCGCGTACGAGTGCTCAGGTAGTGAGGCACGATCCTATGGGCATACAGCAGAACTATTTTTATAGTTGCGGCACTGCTGTCTTCCGTATCAGGAAGATGGGGGTCAGAAAAGGTACCCTCAAACAAAGTGCACCCCGATCGTCCAACGGTTGACCGTGACCGCCGGCGTATTATCCAATACGGTCGAAAAACATCAAATACCTCTCAAAAGCCCGATGTAGCTTCGATCACATCCGCTGCACGCAGCAGTGTTCAGAATCAGACATTATTGTCTTATTCACTGCGCCCTCGGGCTAGGCAAGCCCCTCACTGCCAAGTGAGTCAGACTCTTGAGTCATTGGCTCCGGGTAGGGTCCCCCAAGAAAACCCTATATCCT
>QNGE01001467.1:0-59585 GCA_008508345.1 Paragonimus westermani | reverse complement strand
CCCCCTTCCTGTTCAATTTTGTTATGGACGACATTCTGGAGGGTGCGCTTCGTGAATCCAGTGGGCTTGGTGTTGAGCTTCTTCCTGGCGCTAGATTGACCGACCTGGAGTACGCGGACGACATTGTCTTACTTAGCCCCTCTGCCGAAGACATGCAGACCATGCTGAACAAGGTGAGTGACCGAGCGGGTTTGTATGGAATGCTGCTTCACAAGGAAGATATCAATAGGCTTGCCGTGTTTCACCAATGTTGTCTCCGTCATTTGGCCCACATTAAGTGGACTGATCGCGTGAGCAATGTCGCAGTTCATCGGCGCGTATTCCGGCACACTCGGGATGCGCGATCAATTGGTCAACTAATTACGTTGCACAGCTTGCGATCGTTGGATCACGTGCTCCGTATGCCAGCTGAGCGTTTACCGCACCGGGCATTATAATATTGAGGCCACCAACAGGTGGGTAAAACCGCGTGGTGGTCAAGCAACAACGTGGGCACGATTCATGAGGACCTTGGCTGCTCCATTGAGCAAAGTGGGCATTCATCGCCTGCCTGGATGGGTCCTCATGATCACTCAAACCGCTGGTTAGATACGCTCTCCGAGATGGCGATGTGTCGCAGTCAATGGCGTAACTGTATCCATACTATTTCTAGTTTTTTCGCTTATTCTTCTTTTAGTATTTGTTGACCTTCTTAGTAGCGTTTCCTTCTAGGATATTCCACGTCACTGTTGAGTTGAGCAGCGGCACGAGCCACACTACCTTTGGTCAGGCTCATGGCTGTTATGATGGTGACGATGATGATGATGATGACTAGTCGCAAATGCTTCAAAACCAGTTGGTTCACCACCTAGCCGCTGAAACAGTTCATCAGCCTGTTAGAAGGGGTTTCATTAAACCACCACAAACCTTCAGTGTATAAATGATAACGACTATGTGCAGCCAACCGTAGCCCATTCAAATGTTCACGCCGTCCATCGTAGTTGGCATGTTCCAACCCTATCCCCATTTACACGTTAGGGTGCTGCACTTACGCGTTTAATCAAAGATGCGGTTAACTCTGTTTCCAATGTGCGAGCTACCCCATCCACTCCAGTGGTTAACATCTTGGGTATTTCGATGAACCCGTCAAAACGGTGTGCACACTGTAGTCCGAACCACCCGCTAGTGCGGTCTTACCAAGCTACTTGTATGAGTCTCGTTCACGTTTGTGCGATTGGCTTCACAATTAGACAACCGTACATTATGGGGATTAGCGGAAGCGCCTGAGTTGATCATAGCAGCGCTGTGCCAGTCGGATACATGTTTACTGAACAGCCGTACCTAATGGCGTTCTTATTAAAGGGCAAAAGCGACCTGTGCTCTGTGATCGTCCAATCATTTTTTTCCGATCCAAGATCTGGTCGCAGCAACCAAGGATGTTATACACACGAAATGTGACAAACAGTAAACGAAATGATAAATGAATGGCAAAAGGGTAGGTTGGAGTAGAATGGATATTGTCGCGCTAACGCCACCAGTAAATGACTAATGAAGTTAATAACTCCTGAGTACTTTCGCTTTTCTCCAAATTTCCACCACTGTGCATCACTTATGTGCTGTAATCGGTTACTTCGCAGGTGAATCAGTTCTACACATATAACAGAACTACACGTACTATGTCGGTTGAAATACGTACTTAGTGAGTTTTGCCATACGTTGAAGAAAGAGGCAATGTCGCTTGCACAACTTCATCTGAACGTTTGCTTACAAGCCCACAATTCACTGACATCCCTTCCTCTCTTGGTGAGGTTCCTCCTCCTCCTCCTCCTCCTCCTCCTCATCGTAAACAGCAATGCATTAGGGGTTCACATTGATTCTAAATAGTGCAGGAATGGTACAAAAAAAGAACGAAAAAAGGGGATAGGAAGGGACCTAACTACTGAAAACAGCTATGTCTATATTCAAACATTCAACAACAAGGTGTCTACACCTTGCAAACAAACAACCGAGCTGTACGTGAAGGTAGAGCGTCAACAGCAAGACAAGCTAATTACAGCTTTCACTGCCCCGCGTCATTAAATGCACTCAGGTCACAGACAACTCGGCCAAACAACGACAACGTTCACGTCAATCAGCTCGGTTAGCCACCATCTCACCTAACGTCTCCAGCCACCCACTCTATGAGTCGCGAGGGCCCCAACTCGGAAGGCGAACTCGACTTACAGTGATTAACCTCTTAGTGAAAGATTTCATTTCTCTATGCCGGGTCATCATCTGTTCACCCTGCACCTTATGCCGGTCAGCCACAGCGTCGGCAAAGAGTGTTCGGTGTGTCAGACAGTTGGCTGGCATCCCTAATACATGGTCCAACCATCTAAGTATGTGCGAATGTAAGGACTGAATAAAAGAACTCGTTTGATAATCAGTAATAAAACACCCGCTTCCTGACCTCATCGTTGTTCACTCGCTGATGATACCCGATACCAGCGATTGAACGCAGACATCGGTGGTCAAATACCTGCAGAAGATTCATGTCTGTCACCCTGAACGGCCAAATTTCGCTGCCGTCAAGTAATACAGCCCTCAGAATTGCCTGATACATGCGACCTTTAAGCATCAGAGAGATACCGATCTGTCACCATAGGTGCCCCAAATTAGCAAACACCACCAAAGCTTCAGAGATAAGTTCTTCTATTTCATTCCCTGCACATTCACCACCGCCGATGAAGCGTCTCAGGTACACAAACTGGTCAAAAACCTCCATGACCACTAACATTGAATCAAAGTAATCACAGCAATCTTAGTGAACCCCTTCGAATTTTTGGGGTATAAAGCGCATTCCAAAGTGCTTAACAGAGCGTAAAATAACGTTTTGCGTTGCTTCTGTTTCTAGGAACACGTCAAACAGCAACACCTTGCTGTCAGCATAATCAAGATCAGTCAGTCTCCAACCAGGTAGGAGATCCACGCCGGCATCTTGTGAGTGCCGAGGACAGTCCTCCATTATTTTGTCCATCACAGAAGTAAATATAGATGGTGAAAATAGGCAGCGTTGACGTACGCGATTGCTGATGCTGAAACTGTCAAACAGTCCACCGTAAATCCTAACCTCAACCGAAGTATGAGGATAAAGTACCGACATGTTCACAGCGACTCTAAAAATATGGATCGATTCACCGAATCAGACGCACCATTACAGTCCACAAATATGGCAATTGTTGGCGGATGCTGCTCCAAACCTTGACGGAAAGTAAAAATGTGATCTATACATCTCCGCCCAGGACGAAATCCTGCTTGCTCTTCCCTGATGTTTTCCCCTGAGCTGTAGAGGAATTTTCCGTTTGCCATCTAACAACTCCAGGGATTTCTCAGAGATTCAATGTCTGCTCAACCCATATACACCCTGTGCAGCATGCTACAGTACCTGCTTCATAAATTACCTGTTCGTGTGAGAGTGGCCTACTAACCCATCTGTTTTAGGGTGCGAGCGTTGAAGGCACCCGATCAGCTACATCTGTTGTGGGACCCGCATGGTAACTATTAGAAACAGGGGTAGGGAAAGGCCTGAGAACTAAACTTGATTGAACAGTAGGGGAGGGGTCAGCAGTCGCATGTTTTCACCTATCCACCCTACTGTATTCAGCAGATAGAGCAACCCGGTTTATACTGTGAGACGCCCGATGCAGTATGGAATTACAGGTGTTGTGAATATTCTTGGTTTCATGTGGACTGACATACTACCAGGATGCTCACACCTAGATAGCAGAAAGATTGAGGTTCACAATCAAAGCTTTTGGCTCAAAAGCCTGTACCGCAAGGCAGCGGGTGGGTGGCAGTGTACCAGAAATGGTACGTTTTTCAGGAAGAGATGCCAAATATCTTCCAACCCTCAACCTGCAGGACCAGGACACTGTGGTTTGTCAGACTTCTACCTATTGGCCCGCCTGGTATGAGTAACTCAGTTGGTGTGGGCACCACAGTGTCCAGTTTATCCCAACAGATCATCGACGTGCGCAACCCGTCACACCGCGTCAAGGTCCAGTCTCGTGGTGACGGCTTATCACAACCGAGACCACTGGTGGATACTGCAGTCCTTGCGGTCCGCACACTCTGGCGAGTAGGCCAGTAAGCCGCTTTGGCAAGTATTCTCATCGATCTGGAGCTTGAAGTGTGTCCAGCCTCTAGCATCAGAATCTAAGATTCTAACATTGTCATTTACTTGAGTTTACCCTTAGGGGACCATCGATCCAACCACTTCACCTTCAGGGGTTCTGGTGAAGCAGAAATGAAGCTTAAGATTAAGCTGGAGTTAAGATCCTATGAAAAACCCAAACAAATCTACGCTCCCTTGGCCAGATTAAGTAAACAGCGCCTGTGTACTGTGAGACTTAGCGCACCAGTTAAAGTTTACTCTAGATAATCACAAAAACACTACGTTCATTAGGTTGATTGCACGCGCACGATCCTGAGAACGTTAGTATACATGCTGCCAAGAATGCGTTCCACGCAGTATTCAGCTGTTCAAGTAGATTACCTTGTACATCTTAACCGTGGGTACAAGTTAGTCGTGTGGCAAGTCGTTGGAAGTGGCATTATTTTGTTGTAGCTGGCAGGCATTTTGAGGTATCCGCTTTCACTCATGCTTTTTCTAGTGCTAGTTTCGTTCCATCGTTTGTTCATGGGCTATGCATATGTAGATGTAGGATAACAAACTGGTATTTGAAGGAGGAACCGATGAATAAACTAAGCCCGTAAAATCAAGTGAGACAGCGCAGAGAACATTGTAGAAATCGCAGTGGATATGAAGACATGCAGCAAGGGGGAACGTTTCGAAGGTGTGCCAGTATGGCAGAGGTAATCTTCGGTCACGTCGACTAACCTTGTTGACAGGCACCACTTTCATCTCCTCAGTAGTGAAAATAATGACTATAGGGAAAGGTGGCGTACGCACGCAAAACGTTTGCACGATAACCGCGGACAACATCTGATGGAACGATCGGAAATCACACGCCCGTTTTGTTTGTTCATAGCGCACCGGATTCTCTCCGATTTATGGTAGCGTTAACTGTCGACCTTATATCAATGATGTGTCTAAACGTGACGATTTGCCTCTCACTATTCAACGGCGCCAACGCAATAGGTAGCTGAACACTGAGGAACAGTTCAAAGATGCACGTGGACAGTAGAACCCGACTGGTCAGTCAACACGTTCCAAACGGCCCGAATTCTGAAGGAGAGTCGGCTATGGAATTCAGACTTTTGGAGAGTAGCAAAATGCCCAAGAATAGACCTTCTTTCAACATGTAGGTATCAAAGATGGTAGCCAGCGGTTGAGTACGACTGGCAGCAACCTGTCACAGTTTTGGAAACTGAGGTACGTCGTGATCTATGGTCAACAAAGATAACCTCCGTCTTCAAAAGGACTCGGAAATTGTAGACCGACTACAGCGGGTTCAGTCTCGTATTCACTGCATCTAAAAAATACTCACCAGTTTCGCATTGCGTGGACTCAGTAAACCCATGAAAAACTAGACTGATAAGTAACAGACAGGATGTTCGTAAGGTCACAGGTGCATTGTTACCATGAAAGAGGCCGTACGAAATCGACTGTACCTGAAGACCTGAAAACCACTTCAGTCCGGTTGCTCGTACCACTTGAGGGCACTGTGTTCTTCGGGGGAGAGCCTCAGAGAAGTAGGAATCTGTCAACTGTCCGATGTTCACTGTGTAAGCTGATGAAAGTTCGCAGAGAGATGTCTTTAGTATCCGTCATTACGAGTTGCGTGTAGCTGGGTGTCCAATATTTCCTTCCCAATTAAGTTGGCATTCTAGAAAAAAGCGCTTAGGAAAGCCGCTGACAAAAAGCTGACCAGTAGAATGTAATCAGATGGCACTGTTCAGCTTAGCAACTCTACTGAGTGCACTCAGACCATGCTGTCTGACCTCAAACGTAGTGCCGATTTGTGCGGAGTGCGCTTCGCAATTTCAATGTGCAAAGCGTGAATTCAAGAAAACAGCACTCCAAAACTAAACCTAACGATTGCACATGATCCGCTTGAAACTGGAGATTGTTTCATCTAATGGAGCAGCAACATCCTGATGTTGAGTATGAACAAATGAAAGTAAGGAAAAGGATCAGGGCGCCTGTGCACATCTCACTCTGTCCTTCTATTTGGAAACGTGGCTTGATTGTGATGAAAATACGAATAGGTCTCCAATGGCTGACTGTAGGTCACTCCGTCAATTAGCTCACATCAGGTAAGTCGATCAGGTTAGCAACACTACAACTCACCAGAACGTTCTCCCATAAATTCTCATGCCAGTTCGCCGCAGTGGTATAAACGCACAGTCCGTGACGGTCGGATCACATAATTCATGTCAACTGAAAAATTACCGCGTTAAGAATTATCTATCGAGACCACAAAAATCGAGCGAAACTGTGACGCAGTTACAAAGTAAGAAGACCCTGACTGTTGTGTACATTGAAGTCGGCAGATACCATTTGTCAGGTTACGGACCGCATGACCGCTCAATCGTTCGGTTAAAAAAGTTACTCGACAAGCCAGAATACCATGCTTAATTACATGCCTGCAACCAAAACATTCACAGGACTTCCAATTACATATAAGCTACTAAGTTTTTCGATCCATTTCCCACGAAATTTTTCACTCTTCTGATATATTTCCCGTTACTGCTCAAGGAGAAACAACAAATAGAATTGTGGCACAACATGGCCAGGCATACGACTGTTATGGGGGCACAGATAAAATGGAACATGCAGGTGCTAACTTCAACTTGTGCACAAACGGATGTCGGAATTACTAGCACCATACAAAATACACCACCAACGAACGGCAAGATCATCAATCCTCATATTTCAAAGCACACCCTAAAAATAAACCGTATATCCGACTTTATAACGCAGAACGATGTTGTATTCATGTGAAATTGCTTTTCATGGGTCAGATATATATATATCCATATATGCCTGCATTTACACCATATGTGTATACAGGTTGGTGGTATCCGGTTCGGATTAGCCTATCACAATGACCGAAACCAAAGGACGCCTGCGCTTAGCCATCACGGCAAGTGGCTTGCGCTGCACCACTTGCGGTTCCACCCACACACGGTGTATTTAGTGTAAACACGAAGGAATAAGACCAGGTGTGTAAGTGAGGCCACTATCTCCAACCGGTCAACGTTGGTTAGTCAATTGATAGACTAGCACGAAAAGAAACCCCCATCTCTCGAAAAATAAACAGACTGCAATGGCAAGATCTAAATTGGGAAGTAAAACGATGACAATATAATGCAAGTTATCTTCCATTATAGGGGATATGAAGGAAAAGCAAAATGCAAGGTTGGACTGGAAGAAAACAGACAAAACACTCACCATACAATACATCAACAATGCTGAAGATAGGGAAATATAGAAATTCAGACATCCAGGTTTCTGCAAACATCCTGCCAGCGCAGTTCAGTAGATTGATGCCCCGATAGTTGTCGGGGAATTGCTTGCTACCCTTACCTTTAAACAAAGGTACTATCAGGGCATCCCTGAAATCTCATGGTATTTCTTCTTGCTCCCAAATAGAGTGAACCAGCTGGAGCAGAACGCGTCCCAGCCCCCGACTGCTAATCTTCAGTATTTCACATAACAAACCATCTAACGTGCAGCTTTTCCATTGCGCAGTTGTCTGACCGCTCTTCGCACCTCGGACAAATCCGGAGCGAGAACAAGTGAAGATTTGATGGCCTGTTCACAGACACCCAGTCAACAGTAGCAGAACGGTTTACTAGCGATTGCCAGACTTTCGTGACGCCCTCTGGCTGGGTGCACGAACAGCCGGTGTCCACGTCAACCAGTACTCTGGTAGATTGAACGGATGGGGCGAAAATCGTTTAAATCGGATGGTGTAACTCCTTGTGTTGTCGGCGGTCGGTGTAGCCCTGCATCTGCTTAACCTGCTTCCTCCACCAGTCGCCCTTGGTTCTGCGAACAAGTTTAGTCAGTTGATGGCAAACACTCCGGAATGTCGCTCTGTCTTCATTGTCCGGGTCCACTTTGGAAACGGCAAACGCCGCATTCTCCTCTCATACCAAACTGGAGGTAGCCGCAATGTTGTCGTCAAACCAGTTTGGACGTTTCTGACGTTCAACATCGATTAGCCCGGTGATTGATGTCACGATTTGATCCCCGAAGTGCTGCCACATATCCTCCGATGTAGTGGGTAAGGAGGCATCTTGGAGACGAGCGGCAACGGTATGCTGAAAAGCAGCCCTCGTCTCACATTCCTCTAATCATTTGACATCCAACTTCTGTCGGTGTCCCGAAGATCTACAATAAACAGTCTTGCAAACATGAATAAACAAGTTGGTCCTGACCAGCGTATGATCGGTGCTACATTCAGCGTCGCGCATCACTCGCGCGGTACGTACTTAACGAATGTCGCGCTGCAGCACAGTTACGTAATCAGATGACGGTGACCGCTCCGTGGGTAAGTCCACGTCGTGAGGTCGCTCGCATCCAGCCGGAATGGGATGTTTGCGATAGCCATCTCGTGAGTAGCACACAGGTGGAGAAGAGGATTGCCGTTCTCATTGACTCAGTCAACGCCGTAGAAACCGAAGACTCCCGGCCAGGCTACCGAGTCGTGCCCAACTCGAGCCTTCAGGCAATTCAGAACAAACCGTCGATCACTCACCGGTTCCGATCGGATTGTGGCGGACAGCTGATCATAAAACTGGTCCTCTGTATTGTCAGTGTGACAAAGCTGGACCATAAACATTAACAAATGTAACGCACTTATCTCGACCAAGTCGCAGACGCATGGACAACAATGCAGTGCGGTTCGCCTATCATTAAGGCATCGGTGCGATCAGCGATTGCGAAACAAGCCATGATCCCGAACATCGTTTGTCGGGTATCCTATCCAGTAGAAGGTGTACCCAGCACCTACTTCTTGAAGCTTATCTTGATCTGCAAGCCTTGTCTCACTCAAGGCTGTTACGTCGATTCCATACTGCCTCAGTTCCACAGTGATCAGTCCGGTTCACCGTTCCAGCCGTCCTATGGTGTTGCGAAAACCCAGTAACGTGCGCACACTTCATTTCCCAATGGAAAGCGTCTTACATCACCGGGACTGCCTCAGGTTGGTCGCCGTGCTACTGAGACGTCAATGAACATTGTCCGCTTTGGGATTCGTGCTGGCTGGGTCATCAGAGGAGGGGATGGAGGACGGTTTGGCAGTAGCAATTTTCGCCTATCCACCCTGCCAAGTGCAGCAGATAGGTCGACCCGGTTTATACTACGAGACGGCCGGTGCAGAATGGTACTTGATTTACGTTGTATGATCATGGTTTGTATGGGCTTCGGATACTGCCAGGACTCCCACACCTACACAGGAGAGCAATTACAGCCCTCGATCAGAGCATTCGACTCAAAAGCCTGTACCGCAAGGCAGCGGGTGACACACACATGAACGCACACAATCGCAACAACATCGACCACGAGCAGCGACCTAAATGCATTAGCTAGGCACAACTGAAAGCGCCATGCACTAGAGCAGGCAATAACAAACGACAAGCCGAACCAGACCAACAACACACCAGCGTCACCCACAACGAGCGCATCTGCCTTCAGCCTGGCTGCTCCTCTTTTGGCCAATCTGGCACGGTTGAACCTGCAAGGGTCGATGACCTAGTCAGTATAGCCTGCGGGATCAAAACAACGCACAAGCCTTACCACAACACCAAGGCAGCAGAAAAACATGTATATGTACATATGCATACTCGTATGTATATACATATGTATTTGTGCCCATATATGAATATATACATAAATATACATATATATACTTATGTGCACAGAGTGGATACCGAGTGATGAGTATTCATTATGACGTTTCAACGCACACCAGGATCCGTTGTCAAACGGAATGATGATAGAAAAATTACACATCAGTTATCACCTCGTCAGGGTGTTTGTCTGTTTATCGCTCGTTCTCGCCATATTTATGACTAATGGGTGCAGTGAGTGTCCTAACAAGTACCTGTCACTCGGAGCTCACCTTTTACACCCGAGATGCAGATATTTTCAACAATTATATATATATATACTGAAGACATTTGCACGCGTGGGCACAGTATTCCACGTTTTATGTCCGTATGTATGTATGCATACGAATAAGCATATACAACGAGTTCAATGGGAGGTGAACGGAATGAGAAAGCGACAGCTTTTAATGGTTCCGTTTCTCCCTCTGTACCAAAGGGGTAGTTACACTTCGCAATTTCTCTTGATTATACCAGAGGGACAAGCGAAAACCCTCGTCCGGACACACGTGCCATGCAATGGTGCGTTGCGGATCACATTACCCCGTGTCCTGACATCACGCCATTACCACAGTGCAATGCAAACCACAGGCGAAAAAACGACTGATAAGGCCCTGAACAGAAACATATTTAAGTGATGACTCGCCTCTGGTTCAGATGCTTCGTTGAATTAAAAGGGTGTGGAGAACAAACAACTGTATTATAGGACGAATTCTATGAGTTGAGAGTGCTTCCAAATAGACAAATGTCAGTAGCGCTGATACATTACGTCACCTAAGGTCCGCTCCGATCTTTTGATAGTCACGGATACGGACTGATGGTTTCTTTTTCTATCTGTCTGAAGTTTAGCACGCCTCAATCAAAAGCTGACTGATTTGACATCACCAAGCCGACTTAGGAGAGACTGTTGTGTTCTCGGGTTTTACAGCTTCTATATTCCGTCATCTACATTGTGTGCGTGTAAAGGTCCCCCTAAGCGGGTCTGAACCCTCCTAGGTCTTATCAACCAATGAGTGGGCAGACAGCATACGCTGGTCATGCGAACTGAAAGGTCGGAATGGGTGCAATGTATGCAATCGCCTTCTATGCACGAGAATCAGAGGTCAAAGCTTAGTCGAGGAAAACAAGGTGAATCATCGATGGGCACGGAGAAGAGCCTCAATTTCCGGAAGTGCCAGTCAAACTGTCTATCAAGCTTTCGAACGCCACGTTCAAATGTGTCATAGAAGGTACAGTGGGAAGAATAGTCGTTTCCGATCAATCCCTATCAAACCAATACGGTAACGAAGGCTACCGCATGCGTAGTTATGAGAAGCAAACGAAAATTCGAAGTTCACTGATTACAGCTGTCCAAAGCAAAACGGTCCAGTACCTGCGACTGGGTCAGTACAGAGTGGCTGAGCTCTAAACGCGTGTTACTTCACTGAATTTTGATGAATGGTGCGACTCTGAGTGGAACGAAATATGATCCGACCTCGGCTACGGAAACTACAGATTGTGTACGAATTCTTTTTCGTAAGAAAGAACTAGATTACGTTAATTCAGCCGTGACCAATCTGTGCTATTAGATAGTTTCTGGGTGCCGTACATACACTGCGCTAGTACACCTTCAGAATTGCCCCGATGCGTTCCGTCTGCTATGCATTTAGCCTCGCATTGCACTTTTTCATCCTCCCAACCGTACGCGCTCAGCATATAAAACTTATATGATGTATACCTGTTGGGCCTACAGCGTAAAGCCTTGACCTCTATTAATCAAGTAACCTGCAGTCTTTGGATATCTCTTCCAGCACAAAAATAAGTCACAAGCCCCAGTCTCAAATCTGACAGACAATGCAAAATAACTCTACGAAAGCGCTATGAACCTAGGAATGATAACCGATGAAACAGACTAGATAAGTGGTTTGTGAATGAAAAATTTGTAAGTTTCCAGAGTGGACAAAGTATTTTTCGTGATAACTGCAACAGAAACATCTGTGCCCTTCTGAGAAACTGGCAAATTAAGCTTCCAAATGCGATAAACGGTAACAAAAGATCCAACAACTGATGTTAACACTGAAGAAATGATTGCCACTACCGTTGTTTATGATAAACAATGGTACTATACGGCGCGTAAAATCAGCAGAACTGCTAGTACTTGCAGCGACAGCAATCGACTGAAAATCAGATGAGACTGTTCCTTCCAGGTTTTGCAAACTAGGCCCATCTTCGAACTGTGGCAGACAGCTTGAACGTGGCCTATTGTATTGCGCTTATAGCATTTGCAAGTGCGGAGTGGATAAGTGAATCCAGAATGTTTACGACCATAAAACTGACAGCTATTTCGATGTTGCACAGTTGTGACTACAATAACGGGGTTCAAATGATGCGGTTCTTTGGCGAATCATTCTTTTAGGCTGTCGCTGCTATTGATGATGGTTTTTTTGGCACCAATAGCACCAGTTAAGATGATAGTACGGGTAACCATCTTCATACTGCTTGCACCGAAATCTATCATAACGGAATAATTGTTAATCAAGTGACAGTAACCTTTGCTGAAGGCCGGAATTTTTTATCCTTGCAACTAAGTAAGCCGAGTTTGCTGTCTGTCACTGAGACTACATCGTGCAACTGGAATCTGAAACTTGGTTTTCTCTCTTCATTCACAAGACTACAGCCAAAACAGCTAAACTTTATAACTGCGAAATGTGGCTCTAGGATGTCAAGCGCGTTGAAGTGTCTACCTTCAGTCGTAGCGGAAGCTGGTAGCTACGATCGACTAAGTTCATTCATCCAAACCCCGATTTGGAAGGTCAGGCCATATAATACGCTCAGTCCGTCACTTCCACTACCGCGTATTCTTTGCTAGACCTCAACTCGTGCGTACAAGATACGAGATAGCCAATCGATCAGTTGGGGGAGAGATAGAAAGTGGCTAGGAGCAAGCTAAGAGCAGGTATGCCGTATACGTCACTCAGGTTTAATGTCACTCGTTACGATGCACTTCAACTTAGGGGGTTAATGGCCTCATTACTCAGCTCTAGTTACTGTCAAATAGAAACCATATGGATGAAGTTATATAAGTTGATCCTGATTTAATCCGAGAAGAGCGAATTCAATAAAGATCAGTAGTAATTGTATGAATTGCACCGTTCGACACTTAGAATACATGGGGTCCCGCTCACACTGATTCAGCTTCCAAACTCCGGCCGTAAGTTCAATGAGACACAGCTGACGGGTCCCGAGTATCAAACCACAGCTTGCTGCGCCCTGCGTTCTTTATCGAACCCACAGTATAATGGTGTAAGATAAGAAGTGAACAATTGACGTTCCGGCAAGGAGAAACGAAATCAGTCAGTAGTAAGAGGGAAACGGTAGGCCATATTCGCCTGCCAAAATGTGGTCCTCGTGATCCAACTGGCTATGTTCGAAAAAAGAAGGAAGCATGGTGGTTAACAGGTTCCGATGGTGTATGTTCTTGTCACTTGACTGGGCTGTCTGTGAAGTGATAACCATAAGTAGAACGGAGCAATAAAAGCTACAATGATTCTGTCTTACTCCCAATTGCAAAACGGCCCATTCATTTGCACGGCATAGGTGTCTTGACGGCGATCAGTCCAGTTCGAACGAGGTGTCCTAGGAAATGAGCGGCATTCCTTCTCGGTCGTTTATTTTTCAGCTAAAGGTCTTTTCTTTTGTGCGCCCACTACGCAACAGTGTGGACCACTGATTCAATGCTGACAGTGAGAGTAACGATGTCATCGTTTCATCCGTTTCTTTCATCAATTTGTTAAACAGCGTGACGTCAGAAGGATGATAACATATTTTGTTTGTATGATGAAGTGTTTTAAGTAAGACTGTTTTGATCATGTTGAAATCACGTTCTGACGGTCACGCAGGTGTGCAATACCGATCAACTATGTCCCGTGACACAGCGCACCTAATATCAACCTCGCTTCGGCCTACATCATACTATGAGTCTGTAAAGGCAAACATAAACGTCTACTTCTTCGATGGACCGACAGAACACGAACATCCTACGATCGGATGGGGCAAAGGAAGAGTTGCTAGGCCAGAGAAAACCTCATCTGACCTTCCACTCCCACCTCGAGGATCTCTGGTTGCCATGATTCACAAGTATTCTTGCGTCCTCCCGCTAAGTGAGAGGCAGTAGTTTTATATACACAGGGGTCATCTGCCCCTGAGGAGACTGTTGAGGGCCATAACAGTCACCACATGGGTAGATAGCGTTATCGATCGTACATGCGTTTAGATGCAAAAAACTGTGGTAGCTGTGGCAGTGAAGACAATACCAGATGCACCAATGGTTTCCGTATGACTCACCGAGCGATTTGGATACAATCTCCTTGGTTGCAGACCAGCCCGTTCAGTACGGTAACAATGGGTTTGTTGGTGTCTTCTTTGACCACAGATTGCGCGTTCGGTCTCCATATGGGCAATATTTTA
The DNA here is from genome assembly GCA_008508345.1 of Paragonimus westermani. Classification (NCBI taxonomy): domain Eukaryota; kingdom Metazoa; phylum Platyhelminthes; class Trematoda; order Plagiorchiida; family Troglotrematidae; genus Paragonimus; species Paragonimus westermani. The sequence goes on along the minus strand of QNGE01001467.1, from coordinate 45,323 downwards.
TAACGTATATACCTACACACATATATGCACAAATTGGTGTACGTATACATACACACACGTATACACTAGCAAGTGTTATGGGTGCAGGTGCGCCATTGCCTACGATACACCACCATCCCTGGTAGCCAGCGATTTGAGTGATCACGAGGACGTCAATCAGGTAAGCGACGCCTACCCACCTTGTTCAATGGAGAAGGTCAGGTCTTCACATCTCTTGATCACGCTCTTACTTGACCACCACGCGGTTTTACTCCATTGTTGGCGGTCTCAGTACATAATGCCCAGTACGGCCAACGCTCACCTGGCACGCGGAGTGCGTGGCCTAGTAATCGTAGGCTGTGTAACGCCATATTAGTTGAACAACTGATCGGACACCTCGAGCGCTCCGGCGAAACGCCGTGTTGCTCACGCGATCAGTCCACTTGATGCCGGCTAACCGGCGGAGACAAGGATAGTCAAACACAAGTCTGATTATATCCTCGTTGTGAACAGGTCACGTTTCCAGACCGTAAAGCAAACCAGAACGCACACAAGCACTAGAAATCCCTCATTTTAGCAACAACCGAACGTCTTTTCGACACCACCGATGACAGTCTTGCAAAGGCAACTCATGTCGTTGTTATTCTCGCAGATATCTCATCAACAGCATTACAGGCTGACAACACAATGCTACCCAATTTTGTGAAATTGTCCACAGTCTCGAGTGGATTGGCTGCAATAAAGAAGGTAAGAGTTGGAATGCCCCAGCGTTGTGGAACTTTGTACTTTGAAGGTGCGAAGCGCACCCCATATAGACCAGCCTGGTGACTCGATTTGTTCACCATGGTCTGCAAGTATTCAGTGGCGGGATTGAGTAAGGCAGTGTCATCCGCATACTCCACGTCGGTTAACCTAGAACCAAGAAGTTCAACAGCAAGCTCACTGGTTTCCTCAAGTGCACCTCCTGGAATGTCGTCCATGACCAGATTGAGCAGGAAGGAGAAGATGGGACACCCCTGGCGAACACTAATACAAGTGATGAATGCCCGAGACAGTTGTCAGTAGACCCACGCCCTGATTTCAACAAACTCATATTCTTCTGGAACTCCCCTGCGAAGAAGACCGTTCCGGAGAACGTTACGAGCGGCCCAATCAGAAGTAGTCTTTAGGTCTGAAAAGACCATGGCCGTCGGTTGTCGAAAATAGTACCGATGCTCCAAGATCATTCGTAAGGTGAGAATGTGATCAACACACCCTCGATCGGGCCAGAATCCTGCCTGTTCTTCACGTACGTGACTTCCTCTGGCCTGAGTGAGCTGACGTAGAATGAAGCAGGTGAGTAACTTGGACGCAACAAACACTGGACTAATGCCTGCGTAGTCTTCACGTAGACTTCAGGCTCTCCTTTTTTATACGAGAACCACTGTTGACAGGCACCAATCACGAATTATCTCTTCAGTGTCCAATTCTGATTCCAACTTCCCCCCATCATCCCTGAAAATAGAAGGAGAAAGTGTGGTGCAGGTGCTTTGTTAAGCTTCAGTAACTGCAGCTCCAGGACCACTTCTGCTTTCGGCGGAGGATCGTGTGGAGCGCAATAACTGACCCTTCGGGTCCCGTCGTCTGCATAGACTGGTTGAGGCCAGCTGAACTGTTTCTCAGTGTTCAGCACACCTATCAAGTCTGCGCGATTGGTTGTTGATAAGCGGAAAACACATACATGACACACATATGACCCCACCTACGCTGACTCGACGGCAGTATAACCAAGGATCAAGGAAAAAAGCTTTCTGCTACTCCCAGATACAAAGGCTCGTTCCATTCCTTCCGACTGTCCGACCAAGTTGTGTTCACTGTTTGCGCTTCGACGGTCGTCATCAAACTGAAGCAGAACAAAAAGTAGCAGGAATTACTAATAGTTTTTGCGGCAGTGTGTGCGCATGTACAACGCGCTAATCACATTTTCAGCCTCGAACCCAAAGAAAAATGTCAACTTCTGAAAGTCACTTCTACTTCTCATGATACAGCAGCACACATCGAGATATCTTTGGCGTCGACGTTGTCATGCGCCTAGAGGCGTACTCCTTCTTCTAGAGCACTCCAAGGATTGCGAGCACCGAACACGCGCTGGTCGCTTGGCACTTCCCTTGAGAAATTCAACTGTACGAAAAGCTATCGCATCCGGCTGTGGAAGGACGGACGACAGTTCCATTGATCACGCTGGAGATGGTCAACCTTCAACGCCATTAGTAAAAATCGACCATACAAAATGTATCTGCACCAACGCACTAATCAAAATGTGACGCAAAGCCCTCAGCTGCTGAAACAATAGTATTTCGGCTTGGCAGTTCTCTTCCAAAATTTGTACATGACCTCGACGGCGCACTACAGACCGAAATCAACAGTGCTGAAATTAAGGGATGTGGGGCCGTTATCTGTGAAGACACTTCCCTTCAGGCATTTCGCTACAACAATCCCATACTGCGGATCCCAAGGCACTTTGATACATAACTGACTTGTCTAGTACTGATCACTGGCTGAAGGGAGTATTCATCTGCCAAACACGCACGGGACAAATCTACTTCATTCGGCTGGAAAATAGTTCGTTTTTAGTGATTCTTTTATATGCCTCGGCTTTAAGTGTGCAAACGTTTGAAACCAAAAACTGAATTTTAATTTGAACAAAACCGTTAGAAAGGAATGAAGTGTTTCAAATTTTTGAATGTTAATTTACTACGGTGAAACGAACACTTTCGATGGGGTAATTCGACGTCTCAGAGCACCTCCGTGTTGTCATGCTTGGACTCAGATCCCACAAAATATAGACATTTGTGTGCCATGTGCATATCTGTGAGTAAGAACTTGACCGTGTATCGCGCTATGATCATGCCCCACCAATGAAGTCACCGTGCTACCCACATTGAAGAGTCCTGCAGTGACTGCGCTCTAGGCCGGTTGCGGTTACAGCACTGTCAACCACAAAGATTTTGTAAACTAAATGTAAATACATGACGTTATCGGTCAACAGTTCAGTTCAACCTTCTCCAGTTTGTTAATAAACCAAGCCTGAGGATGACGAACGTCACCGCCACAGTCACTGAAGAATCTACATCATCGGCTGTACTAAATAACGTAAGTTCATTGTGGTCACCTCATACGAGCATCGGTGTACCAGTCGTAATCCACGAGAAGAGGGTCTAAATGCTTAGGTCCAAACCAGAAGCGCCACATCTATCCTAAATGATTGTTTGCAATATCAGTACCTAAGAACTGAGCGCTTTGCCAACGATACCAAGGGGATTTTTCAATTCGCATGAACTAGGATGGTAAAAACAGAAGTATCACAACTCATGACTCACAAGTTCTGAAGAGGAAGCTCCGAGTTTTCCGGCAGACATCTACAGTAGTACTTTTGCATAGGTAACTCCAACTACTCAAATGTGGACTACCATTTTGGTGGGCGTTACCGTAGACGTACTTGTGCAACTGTTCTGGAAAGTATCCGATATCTGATAGATCGTTCTTGTGCGTCAGACAGTATTAATCCAAAGGCACTGTTTGAGGCTGTTGGACAGCACCCTGACCTCTTCAGCATGCTGTTCACCTGGTCCATTTCAAATAGTCCTGTGCCTGATAGTTGGGAATTGAGTAGTATTACGTCTGACTTAGATGATACCGCCTCAATAGTTTCTTCAGACGGTTCATATGGTGAGAGAAGGATAGGCTTCCGTTTTTCACACGCGAATGAACAAATGAACAATAACAGTAGGGCAGTGTCAAACAGGCCCGTTTCTTCGGTTTCAGACTTATCAGTGATGGCTTCATTCTACTGAACCCCTAAAAATGAAGCTGAGATTGGATCTTCATTTCTTTAGAGCAGGCTCTTGAAGCATGTCATCCGACGTGTCGCTAAGATCGACTGTTTCACGAAGGAAGATATGCAGAACTGGACACTGAGTAAAGTTGCGTGGGCCCACTAGTGACTCAATGCCCGCCTCATAAGTCACCCAATCGCCCAACCATCCGCACAAATCGGTTCACAGTGAGGCATTGGGAAAAATCCCACTCAAAAACGAAGACCAATACAACCCACTCAAGTGTAAAAATAGTTTGTCTTTGCTTTGCGTTCGCGAGGTATGGAATACTCTTCTTAGACGGTAAGTTTCAGCTAACTCTGCTCTCCCTTGAAGCCAGTGTAGTAAAGATTGACCTTGACGCGATCAAGCGCTGGTCGGACGACTGGAGCCTCCCACTAAAAGACACTAAGTGTGTCACTCAGCGGAGATTCTGGCAATGCCTTAATGATCAATAGTGCGTTCAACACAGTAGATATCATGGAAATCGACCTGTAGGAAGATCTGGGCATCTGGTTGTGGTCTAACTTGTCCTCCAAGTATTACCATGAGATAGCGGCGAAAAAGGGATTTGCCGCTTTTAGAATGATTAAGCGCACTTTCCCCCACATTGACAAGAAAGCGTTTCAAACGCTTTACGGGGTTTATATGACCGTTCCTCGAGTATGCGAATCAGGTCGTGTATACCGGCCTGAGGAAAGACATATTAGCTGTCGAGCGTGTCCAGCGCGTGGCTACCAAGGTGGTAGCGAGCCTGAGCAATGTTACTTAAGAGTCTCGACTTGAAATTCTTGACCTGTAGCCACTTGAATTTCAAAGACTCCGCGGTGATTTGATACTCGCTTCTTTATAGTAGGCTTTGTAGGACAGTTCTTCACTGTAACGAATGACGATGGCCACTGAGGACATAACACGAAGCTTTTCAAGCTTCGTCCACGGACCTGTCTTAAGCAGCAGATCTTTTCTTACAGGGTTATTAACCATTGAAACAGCCTTCCTTTTGAGGTCGTCAGCAACGCTTCCAGGGATCGTCTTGAAGCTTTCCTGGACTCGCATTTATGTAAAATCTTATTATGCGAGTAATCTGACTCTGTTCTTGGTATTCACTGTAATCCACAAGGGCGGTGCTACAACCTGTTTTCAATGATCGCCCTTCAGATCAACAGACGCCTGCTGACACTAAACAAGGAAAACCTACTGGATCCAGGAACCTTGGGCCTATGTCTCGAACCCCAGTATCAATAGCTGAATCAGGATCGAGACCGACCGAGTGCACCAATTTCCGTTACCGCTCAAAGACTGGGCCCACTTTCTAGGATGCAGCACTAAACCACTCGGGTTTATAACTCTACGCAACGAACCGGCGCAAACGTGCCCCTCGGCAAAAAACGATAACCTCATCGTTATGTAACGTTTAGCGCAGACCCAAAACCTACCCTGTATTAATCATCAATTCACTGACGTGTCCACAACTCATCTAGATGACTGGATGTGTTTGTTATACAGCTCTTCTTCTGATGCTGTGGACGTGGGAATTTAGGTAAAACTAAACCCACCGGGCTGGTAGAGGCGATAATGGGCCGTAAATAGAAATAACTCCGGTTGGTTTGTCGGAACTCGACGCTTTGTGGGTGGGAATCATGAACTTTTTGGTCCACTTAATTAAACTGCAAGTAGCATACCTGTCACCCCATCAAACATGCGTCCACAGCAAAGTTTTATTTACCCGAAACTGTATGAACGAGCTCGTCATCCATAATATGATTCGACACGGTAATTCGTTCCGGTACTCTCATGTCGGATTCCCTGGAAAACAGACGAGCGGGGAAGCTTTCTGTATTTTCCACGGCTCCAAATGAGATCCGATGAGGTACTTGCATCTTCTTGCTAATTTCCTTCACAAAATCAGTAGGACAACCAGCGGAATTGTACAAACTATCAATCCCACCGGACCTGAAGACAATGAAACAAGCGGAACAGGGGACTCACATCGTATTGGTTTGGACTGATTTCCGACAGCGCGATCAAATGTCAAGTAAATGAGGAAGCAAAAGACAAGCACTCGCGCATGAAAGAAGGAGCCCGGGACGAGGGACTGACAAGGCGAACGCTGACCTAGAGGAAACTCTCAAGGTCAAAGGCTGAAGTTCAGTTCAATTCACCAGCTTCATGGGTTGCTTGCAAGTTTGTTCACCCGCTCCTGTGTGACACAGAACGGACAGCCTAACCATAAACAATTTAGCTGGGAAGGGTATACTGAAGGCACCGAAAAGGATTCAATAATTCAGCGATTGACACACGAGTTCGAGGCAGAAACCCAAGGTACCCGGATCCGGTCGGTTGTCCTAGCCCATTGTCGAGCTGGCGCCTGTTGATCTGAAAGGCAATTACAGGAAACAGAGTGTAGCATCACCCCTAGGGGTTACAGGAAATGCCGAGAAAATGGTCAATTTACTCGCAAAAGGAATTCCCAAATAGATAAGAAACAGTGTTTCAAAGCGATCCCTGGATGCGCTGGTAACAACATCAATAGTAAGGCTATTTCACTGATAAAAATCCTATAAGGAAAGAACTGCTGCTCCAGGCGATGCAAAACAACGATTAGTTATATAGTACTACAAACGAGAAACCTGCCAGCAAAAAGGGCGTAATCACAAAGAAAACGACTGTAGTTCACAACACTTTGACTACCGCAGCGGTACACATGATGGTTTGCTTCTTCCACGGATTTGGTCTTAAAAATGTGGTGATAGAGTAAATCACTTTCCACTAGGTTGTATATGAGTCAGCGTTGCAAATGGTTTAAGGCCGCTTCAGGGAATGCACCTCCAGGGCGTCTCGCTATTACTTAACATAGCGTCAGAAAAGTGACAGGATAATTCGGTCTTGGCGAGAAAGGACGGTAAACCCAAGAATCGGGTGAACGATTAAGCAAACTCTAGCGCAGGACTACCGATTACTGGAAACCGTTGAAACTCTCGTTAAGTGCTCTGTCAACTCGGGGTTTTGTGCGTCCACTAGTCGCAGAAGATGTCCTCGCGCAAATGATTTTCGTGCGACTAAAGAAAAGAAAGTAATCTGACATGTTTAATGGGAACATTTTGAGTGATTACAATTACTACGACGAATGATGTGCATGTAATTTTTCTGACAGACTTGGTGCGATATTGACTTGTTTGCGTTGGTTAATGAAACGTATAAGGTTGACAAGGAGTTGCCATGGTATTTCGCGATAATTGGGTAACTGGCAGCTCACTCTATGGTGATCATCCCGTGGTGATCAAACCTCCTTATGGAGTTTGACGTCAATTCGCTTTATAAGGCGGATATCCAAGCTGGAGTCTATAGTTTGCAACATACAAAAATTGTGAGTTGGTTAACAAGGAGGGTTGGGGGCAGGGGGAAGGACAAAAGGGATGAATGAATGTTTCAATGGAATTGTGTCAGTACCGTATTGAATCCATTTATCACGAGCACCTTCTAGTTAACCGCTTCGAGGATAGACTATCTCTGTTGTTGAATATTGAGAGGCATTTACCGGATCAACAGATCACGCGTAACTCAGCATGAACTTGAATCGTTAGTGAACGGCTCAACACAAACCACACGGGGAGCTGTGCCGTAAGCGACCGGCAAAACGTGGTGGCGGCATCTGAATATGTCAATTTGTAGGGAAGTGTAATACTTGACTTTAGCCTTCGCAACCAAAATGGATCAATTTCAAGATGTTGACAGCGTTGTCCATTAGCGAATGAGAAACAACAGCGTAATATGCTTTCGGTGAATGATCATTAAAGGCTTCGCAACAGACGTCCACTGGACTTGCGTAGGTGGTGATGAACTACTGTGAACTATTCAAGTTGATATCCAGCGCATATTTTGTGAAGCGTCAGCCTCGCAGCCGTTAGACTGAGCGTCTTTCTGATACAGCCTGTTTTCCTTTCGGCTTGAAGAATTCGAGGAAGTTTGATTGCCGTACTCCCAAATCCCCAACAAGACTGACGATGTCACTCTCATAGCCGTTTGAATATACTGACCCCTTGGCGACCACAAGCAATGATGTTCGATTTGCTCGCTCAAAACGTCATCATGTTCTCACCACAGCTACAGTGAAGTTAAAACCTGCCGTGTATTTTGTTGATAGAAAGCCATGTAAGCGATTTTGATGTCATCAGCAAACGGATAGGGCCCGCCAGGTATAATAGCGTCGAATACTTCATTTATATACGCTAGAAAGCTCCCTTGAATCACTCCACTGTTCACTGGTTTCGGTAGTAAGCAGCTCTCCCCCATTTTGATTGTTTGGGTGCAGCCTCCAAAATATGAGGGAAGCCAGCTACACAAAGTGTCATGTATGCCAAAAGATATTACTTTGGTTAAAAAAGCGTGCGAGGCACATGGTCAAATGCCTTTTGCATATCTAAGAGTGGGATGATTACCGCATTTCTAATGCCGGCGGACACCGATGAATGGTCTAATAATTCTAGCTGATATGCTTACTCAGAAAGCTGTGCTGTGAAGGGTTCATGAGGTTTTGTGATCTCAGTCACTCGACTGGGTGCATCTTTATCATCCTTTTAAACATTCTTGGAGAGATTAATGCGTGGTTGATGGCACGACAGTCACTAACGTCCTCCCTTGGACCACTCTTATGGCGAGGCATAATTGTAGACTTTTTTCATTGAGGGGAAGGTACTACACAAAAGTGATGGGTTGAACAAATTGAGTAAAAAGCATACATCCTCCCCTTATTGCCTGATGATCACTGGTGAGATGCCATCAGATCCAAGATGAATTGAGGGTTCATTGGTAACTAACTGTGAACGAATACGTTGAACATCATTCGGAACGCAACTCAAAACTGTCTCTTTTTTCGACTGAGTATCAGCAGGTATTAAGGTGCTTTCTACGCTGAACGGTGCAGCAAACTGTGAGCTGAAGATTCCACATATTTCAACAGGGTTATCAACAACCGCTTTTTCTCTGCGACTGATAACTTTTATGGCAGGGTCTATAATGGAATTTATCCGCCTTATCAGCTGCATTAGTTTCTTGCGTCTCCGCCCGCTACTCAGCGCCAGCTTCTCTTCGTTTATATTACACGGTTTTCGTCTGACTTTCTGTGTGTTCAAACATTTTGCTTATATGCATAACCAGGGAGAAACCCAGTGTTCTTCTGTCTTGACTTAAGTAGTTCAAGTCAACCGGTATCTTTCGAAGTCAGGATTATACTTTGTATACACGAATCGACGTGTTTTGTTTCTATAGTGGACTGAACGTTGACACAGAAAGCCGAATGCTTGATAAATTCCTCGACCGCTTTGTTTGAGTTTAATGTGAGAAAGAAGTTATTCCAACCTGAGGATCTTAGTGGGGAGAAGAGGGAAGTTCAATTAACGATTATGACCAGACAGTAGGACACAACTGTCGGTTTGGTAGCCATATGGTAATCAAACAAACAATAGCCATATCGTGGTTACTTACTGAAAATTGTTGTGGAACGGATTTCCTCACAGCTAAGATACCTATGGTGAATAGGCGATGCAATATATGCCTCTTACTGGTGGGCGTTGTGACATGTTGAATGCCTGAAAGAAATTCGGCTTGTTTTGCGGAGGCTGAGAATGAGGTCCGAGAGATATTTCGATGTTAAAGTCACCATCTATTAGCTTGCGTTAACAAGGCATGTTTGATACATGATCCGTTATCTTCACTAGATGGCTTAAGTCATTGGTGGAAGCATTAGGCGATCTGCAGTTGCATCCGATAAGTAGTTCGCGAGAACTAGTAGAGACCACTAACCATGGCGAGCATTCAACTTTATGGAGACTGGACTCATCAAGTCTTACCGCGGAAATTTGCTCTTCTAGGTAACTAATGTCTCCAACACCTCGTTCTGTGAGATGATCTCTACGAAAAATATGGCATCCTATGGTGCTCATCTGCGTGTTTTGAGTGCCGGAGGAGTATCACGTCTGAGTCACGAGAATGATATGTGGATTAGATGAAAATACAGAAGATTTCAAAACGTGCATCTCACTTACCAATGACCTTACACCCATAAGTAATAAGTTGATGGAACTTCTTCTGTTAGACACAGCATCCAAACTTTTAAAGAAAGTTATGACAGATGGAGCAGTGGGTTGCAAAATGTCATATGAAAAGGCCTGGTCTGTGGAATGTACCAATTTTCCACTCATATCCGAGTGGATGTCTCAAAGATTTGACTGCATGTTAGAAGATGCAGAAGGAGCGTCATAATGGTAAGATAGCTGAGTGGGTCATGGGGAGGCGAGCGATATGACGCTGGATGAAATATCGAGCGGTGCACTGGAAAGGACAGGTTTGGTGAATATATAAGTTTTTAATATAACTAGGCGGTGAAGCATTTGCAGGGATATACAAACTGGAATGTTGGTTTTTAGTATAACTCATATTTTGGGTAAGAGGAGAGGTTGCTACGTCGCCACTGGATAGAGCGCGGAAGCCGTGAGTCGTAGTACAGTGGTAGGTTGCTTGAAAGCAGCAAGGGGCAAACTGTGCAGCTGCATTTATGAAGCACGCACTAACAACCGGTCTTTTTCGAAGAACGAACCCGAGTTATATAAATCCCATAAAGCGTTGCAAGGAAAATTGTGCCTGTTTATCCTAGGAGGGGCAAATTCCCTTTCTGCAGCTATCTTACGGTGATGCGCGACGCACCAGGTGCTTGGATCTTCCTTCAGATCGATTTTCATGATACTCACTGTTCCAATCACACTATGAATAATGAATGCACTGTCAGAAGCTCCATTCACTCACATGTGAGCACACTTTCTGTCACTTAATAAGAGATAGCAGTCGTCCAGCTAGCGCTTAATTGCGTCAACCTCATTCTGTAGTGCACTGGGATCAGTGACGCTCCAGGTGTTTGAGTCGCCGGCAAATTGGAGGACTTTTCTGAAAATACTGCCCAGTAGGTCACTGAGATAAATCAGAAATAGAAGAAGCACTGACCCTTGATGAACTTCAGCGAAAGTGAAAGGGTGAGGCGAAGAACCTGATCCGGTTTTAACTGTAAAGGTTCTAATAAGTAGTGTGACAGATTTATGAATTCAGATGAGACATAACTGTGAAAAGTCAGAGCTCCGGCTGAAGTCGAACCAGCGAGAGACACAACAAGCTTCAACGCAAAAATCGCTCTACCATCTGAGCTACGAAGCCACACCAGGAGCTCAGAAATTTCACATTTGGACTCCGTTACCCACCCGTTCCACTGTCTCATATGGAATCCACCAAATGATTCAGGGGATCGACTGTTCCGGTGAGATTTCTCAAACAGTTCACACCGGAATCAACCAACGCCACTTTTGGGCATACAATTCGTGCTGCTAATGAGTAGTGATTTATGATTTTAGATGAGACCCAGCTGTCGGTTCATAATGCTCGGCACCATACCAACTTAGATGTTTTTACCCCATTGTGGGTGGTAGCTTTAAACGGCGCTTCCTGTGGTGACGAATTATGGCAGGGAGGGCTCAATCGATGGAGTATAATGCTTGAAAGAGGCTACACCAGATTGGCAACCGGGGAAGGCACTTACATTGCCCTGATGCTAGGACCGGAGGCGACCGGTTCATGGTTTTCTATATGAGTAGGGGTTAGCCGGTAACGTTGAGAGTCACACCAAATAATGTTACAACTGCGTGCATTATGGACCAGCCTTGTGAGTAGCGGCAGAGTGAATGGGGGCTAGGCAGAGTGTCATTGCGTGGAAATCAACAATAGGCCTACGTGATTCCTTTCAAAGGGTTCGTCGGGGTAGAATAAGAATGTGAAAGCAACCCATGGAGTGATGAACGTAAGGATGAGGAATATCACTTCCAATAGATGGCAGATTACGGACTTCACCGAATTTGCAGCTGGAAGGGAAGCAGGGTCTGTTGGAGCAAATTCAGTCGTACGCATACTGTTTGCATATATGGTTGGCGGCATCCGATTCGGATTAGCCTGTCACAGTGACCGAAGCCAAAGAACGCCTGCGCTTAGCCATCACTGCAACTGGCTTGCGCTGCACCAATTGCAGTTCCACTAACACACCACACATCCAGTGTAAACCCGAAGGAATGGGAGGTGTGCCAGTGGGGCCTTTCTGTCCAGCCGGCCAATGCTGGTTAGCCACTTGATTGGCTAATAAGGAAAGGAAACCCCTATCGCTCGGAAACTAAACAGAGAGAGAGGCTGCAATGACGAGATCTACACTAAGAAGAAAGATTTTTGAAGTGTAATACAGGAAGCGTTGCAGTATAGGAGTGCAGGTTAGTGCATCCCAGAGAAGATAAGGATGAAAAGCAAAGTTCTCATTGGACTATGAAAAGCCAGGCAAACCATTCATCATACAATGCAACAACAAAGCCGAAGAAAAGAATGGATGAAAGTCCACAGACACTCACGCATATATACCGACTGAGCCGCCTACTGACAACCTCAGCATGTCTTTAGAAATGACATACTCACCAGTAGACTGTGAAATAGCTGCAGTCAACTCTATCCGCAAGCGAGGTGGTAAAGAAACAATCAGTCACAAACCGGTCAGGAAACGTGAGGTCACTTCTGATCGGTCGTTTATTTCCGGATCCTGGAACCGCAGTATGTATGAACGGGGACACGGCGTAACTGTGCCAACACATGTTTCTAGTCCGTTCATCTTCACCTTTTGCGAGGCAGACACCAATGTTTATCAATTTGCAAAAGTTGGGTATTGTGTACGCAGTCAACGCCGATCAATACATTAAAATTTCCGGGTTAAAATGGGCTTGAAAACCGCACACTGTTATGAAGCGAAACCTAGTGCGTTGGTCATTAAAATAAGCGTTCTCATACAACATTTAACGGATCTGCCACTTTTCAGGACTAACCAACCATTGCGTTTTCACGATAAACGATGCAAGCCGTTCTGCTTCAGGCGTCAAAAATGGCTATTTTTGAAGCAATTAATATCTGCTTCTGACGTGAGTTGTGGGTTTGGTGTTGTCTGCAGTTCACATGTGGCTACTGATTTGTGAATGCTGAAATACGATATAACAACAAGCTAAGTGATTGGAGACTATTCTGACTGCTCGACAATAAGGTTTCTTAACCGAAGCTTCTGTATTAAGTCCACATGCAGTATACGAATGCATATTTGCAATTAGGTCATTATATCTATGCACAAAAAATTGCGCACCCCAATACATGAGGTATGTGGTCGTGTACAATTGACCGTGTATAACAGTTTTCTACACACTGTGCAAATAGGCATTTGTATTAAATGTGCGATTCTCCCACTGTGTCCCACAACCCGTGCCATGTAGAACGATTAGTAGCCAGAAGGATTCAGTAATCAGTAGAGCATATGTCGGACAGACGCTCTGTTCCCCCAACGGAGTTTCCTTGCACGGAACAAGTGGTTCACCTTTGCGTTTTTTTACGGTAGCTTTTTGCATATCGTCTGCTCCATGTGCAGAAATCTACGTCAGTGCTGTAGCCGACATCTTCAGGGCCCCGCCGATAACAACATTCTGGCGGGTGATATCACTTTTCTTGTGATGAGGAGATGAAAACGATTAACACTACCACGGTGACCTGACGTTTCCGAAGTTTCATAAAGTATCGAAACGGCTCGGGGAATACACTACGGAAGTTTCTGCAACCCTCATTTGCACTTCCGACGACACTACGGTGGAAGGTAGCGGGGCAAGACAAGCGCAATATCGAATAATCCACTCCCGGTTGATGCATACTAGTTCCTAGTTGAATTGCACTAAACTTCCTTAACCTACGGGTCCATGTCTACACCGTTGACGCACATCCATGACCACAGTTATATGTGACGGCAGTCTTCTGTAACAAAGGAGTTGAAGTGAGTGCCTAGTAAATCGTTCTTTGTTTCCATAATACATATACTTTTCAGAGCTCCTGCAGCTGTGAGAAATAACCGCGATGTTGAAGCTGGTAGTGTCTTGTGGAACATGTACGATGCATGCGGTGACCTGACCAACCAGACGATGAAAATAGCCAAGATGTGGGAAAGCCGAGGAAAAGCTGTAAAGGTAACGGATGTTTACAGACGGCATGTGTGCGATTAAAAGGAAGACTTATCAGTAAAAATGGAACGACTCTCTGACAAGTCAAAATCCGTTGAATTGAATAGGCTACCAACCGAGAGAATGACAGCGCCAGGGAGTAGGTTGGGACGTAGACAAATGGATAACTCCACAAGCGACGTGGGATGACGAGCGTTCGACGTCGGTAGACCAGCAGGTGAGCGGAGCCATGAAATTTCACCGTGCGGTTACTTTACCGGCCAAAAAATTAACACAAATTAAGAAGAAATACTGTGCGCGGTAACTACCATTTGTCCTTGTTGGCAACCGAGTTCGAAAAGTCATAGTGTTGCCTACAAACAACTGTACAGGTTAAGTTTATGAAGCGGTATATACAAAGTGCGCGGAAATGAATAGCAAAATATAACCATGGGCTGTAGATACTAAATATCGCATTCTCACATTTCAGTTGTATTGTTCCGTCCGTTCTGCCTTGAGCTTGAATTCGGGACGTGGGAAAACACGGAGTAAAGGGTGGATATACATCGCGTTATTCACATTTGTCTCTTAAATGAGTTGTACAGTTGGTTGAACAAAGATGTTTTTAGCCCCCTCTCTGAAGTCAATTCGCCCGCACGCGCCGTAACAAGGATTGCAGGGTCAACGTTCTAGTGGGTTTCAGAATATTGTTTCTTATGCAGATTTTATCCCGGGTTCAAAAGTCTACCTGATTCGGCCCTTGCATAGAGTTTTCGAGTGGGCGTTTTCCGGGTCTTCCGACCGAGCCTTTAAGTGAATACTGACTTTCAAAGACCCAACAAAAATTTGGCTCCAAAACCAAAGTTAAAGAGGGTGTGGGCCCGAATATCTCCAACTTTGTCAGGGAATACTGGAAGCTGTTTCAAATGCACTTTGGGTCCACAAAGTATTTCATGCTTCCGTATGACTGCCGTGATTACATAAAAGTAGTGTTATACAGTAAAGTTACCGAAGTTGTTGAGTGGCTTTTATGTGTCGGAAGTTACACCAGCAGAGTGGATTTGAACAGCATGAAGTAGAAACGTATATCCCTGAGTCTACGGCAGTGTTTGCTACTTTATGACGGCCATGAAGACGAAGAAACCCCACTCTGATGTTGAAGGTCAAGCATACAAGATGGTATTGCAGCCTGCATTACTTTACGGTCGAGTAAAGTGGCAGACCGGAGCCGTGTTCAGTTATTTGGCCACCGGCTTCAGCACGAATACGGCAATTTGCGCATGCGTAAGTTTGTTCGCGACTTACTTACCTGACACCTTACTGGTTGCCGCGAGTGAGAATACTCAGTGTCACAAAACAACGTTTTGTTGCAGTTTGTTTCTCACACGCTAGAGAAATGGAAGTGAGATACACGAGGGACAGTCTGCCTGCAGTTCATGATGCCACAGGTCTGTGTTTTTATCCAAAACTTCCAGTTCTCGGCAGTGCAACGTGAAAGCCAACCTTCCGCTGAGTGTTCCTCCATAACACAAAGAAATCAGGATTTCTTCCAAGAAGTTCTCCAGAGGTATCTAAAACATGCCACCGACTCCCATCGTATATACACTCGTTTTTTAATTAGTAGTTATTGACAAACAGGTGAAGCTCCAAGCGACATTCGACATAAACAACGTGAACCCCTTCCCACTGCATCATGCCGGGACGACAGCTGGAGCGACCATAAGGTTTCTCCAGATTAAACGTCCACCGATTTTCGAGTGTACGAATGCCGGAAGTTTGTTCTGTTTTACAAAGGGGGAACAACTCTTCATCATGTGTCGATGGATTTCACACAAATGTACGATTACTTTATTCACCCACACTAAAGCCACGGGGGTCCAAATCATTATACACGGCACGAGCTGTGAAGTATGCACGTTAACATTATACATGATGTCGACATAACACATTTGCATTGTTACACACGCGAAACCAAAACTGCAAATGTATTTGTGTGTAACTTACAGTATAACATGAAATTGTACATGATCGTACACCGCACGTGCTGGGATGCTTGAGTTACAATACAGACGCATATCATACAAGTACAAACAAGAACTTATATACCGCATATAGACTTACGACAAATGAGTATCTGCAAGCACAATGTGGATCAGTGGGAAGGGAATTCAAGTCGTTCCGCGGCGGTTGCACCGCATTTTTCTATTTACAACCCGGTGGCTCGCAGCTATTCAATTGTTGGCGATATTAATTGGGCCGAAAATAGTAAGGTTCGACGTTTTGTATGAAAGTCCCTGCGAAATTTTACCACGAGTTCTATGAGCTATCAAATAACAGCGAGTCAGAAATCAGCAGTCAGTGCGGTATGATATACTGTTGCTCCCGTGGGAGGAGATTCTGTACAAACAGTGAGAATCCTGCCTGTAGCGTGTACAAGAAGAAAAGTGGAAATTTAACACATAAGCAGGAACGAGATACAGGTTGGGCCAGGCACAGTTGCCTGAACGGGAAGTGTGAGGCAGTGCTACGAAGTTGCAGCAGCATCAAGCCAGTCTAGATGACTGCTACAAAGGTTCTTCCCAGAAGGTCACTGGTGTGAACAAGGGCTCTCGTGACACACCACAGGCATGCATTTTTGGCGTATACAAAACGTTATTCCAAGTACCAAATGAATGTCCGTTTGGACTGGAATACCAGAGAATAACCGAGGAATAGTCCACAGGGTGATGTGACGTGTGTTAGCAAGGTGTTGACTGCGTAAGTCATTTACAGCAGTTGGGTTATTTAATTTTCCGTAAACATCTATCACAACCGACCACTCAGCCCTTAGAGTTAAAAACTGAGAAAACCGATTAGGTGGGTTCACCAAGTGCCGAATAATGAGCTCCATCAGTATACTGCACCAAGTGCAGGTGATCTGAAGTCGAACGAAGGGTGAAATACCTCTGCTAGGCAGATAAGCAAGCCCACCGCGTTGGCAGACTTTTCGGCATCGGCATGCCGTTGGAGGCGTGACAGTTCTTTAATTCGTTGACCAGCGTTTTACGCCGGTTGTGCTGAGAGTGCACCTAAAGGAACCCGAAAAATCCTTAACGTGCAAAGAGAGAATACCGCATTGAATTACTGCAACAGAAGACTTCACAATCGAACATGTGGTGTATGCAAAGCGCCAACGTACCCAATAAACCTTGTAGGCGTTTCCAGGCGTCTTACATGTCGGTTGTGCAGTGGATTGAAAGATGTACGGCTAACATCAGGCGTGTTTGACGCGTGCTCACAATAGGCAACCAAGCCTGAGATTTAATAACAATGGTATGTTTCTCAACGCTTCTGTGAGAAACATGCTGCGAGCGTGGCCAATATACACATTGTAAAGTCACATATATGAGTGCACCTCATAAGTGCTATTTGTACATCAGGTCGATCTCGTGAATATAGGAACAAAACGTTGGAGGTGAATACTTCCGAAGTGACCGTTCCTGCAACCTTTAAAATTCCATAAAATGCCGTGGTCACATCAGTTTACATTTCGCAAGGTGCTCAGTGGTCTTATGGTCAAGGTCATGTCAAGAAGAGGTGTCTGTAACGCGCAACCGAAACCAGCGAGCGCGCACGAATTGAATCTGAGTTGTGTGACGGAGCGTGCTGCTGTGTTGTCGGTGCCGTTTTAGCTTTCGTTTGTGTGAGTCGTGTGCATGGCTTACTGGGCCTTCGGCTCATGTTTGTTTGTATTGTTTCTCTTTTCAGAACTGTTGTTTGAACCTCTACTTCGGAAGAGCGTTGTCCCCTGGTGCGTCCATGTTGCCCGAAGGTTGGTCCGCGAAGTCACGGGCCTCCAGAGTAGAGTCGGCTGACCTGCATGTTACAGTGTTTTCATAATGAAAAGAATGAACTGTCGAAGAATTTAGTCACTATTCCGCGTAGATGGTCCCGGAAAGATGTGTAGAAATTTTTGTCGGGATGGTGGGAGATAGGAAATCACATGCCTTTGCAAAGGAATGAACGGACCTCTAGAAAGAATTTTGCCGATCTCGCGACTTGCTCGACCACTACGGGACTTCGAGCGTCCGGACTAGGTGGAATCAGTTCCCGTTTGAGAAATAACCGTGAAAACATGAAGTAGGGCAAAGCTGTGCGATAAACGGGAGGACGTAAATTGACCACTTGTGCTATGACGAACAGTGAAGTGTGTGAATTTCTGGCAGGATTCTTCATAACATCACTCACCTTGTATCTATCAACCAAGTATACAACACTTGCAAACAGTTGTCATATAACCTGAAAAGAGATCGATTACCATTTTTTCCTAGCACATGATTGCTGCCGATTTTAGATGCCGACTTCATCTTTACGGTCGGTGTACAGAATGAGAAGAATGTTCGGCTGAATAGAAAGCTTGCCAGGTTGTCTATCAGAGGGTAGAACGGGCATGAATTGTTACATGATGCTCTTGTTTAGTCATATGAGGCAAACAGTTTAAGTATTTTTTCGAACATTTGTAGCACGCCCACGCAGGTTATCATTGCATATGAAGTAGGTGCATACCGAGGTGTTTGGGTTAATACTAGCGGGTTTGTGTACATAGACACCTATATGTGTTGATTACAGACATGTGTACAAGATCCATCGTGAACCTGATAGCTAAGATCGATTCGAGGAAAATGTGACGTAACATTACGCAACGCAGAAGGTTTTCCCATACATGTTAGTGGGCCCGTTTTCAAACATATATCCATCAGACAAGTAGAGTTTGATGATGTACATGACGTTCGTTATTGTTAGGAAGGTTCCTGAGCTTCGTTTGAATTGGTGTATATTCTTACTGGCTCTAGTTGTATACGGGAATTTGTTCCAAATGTAGGAATATTTCACTGGGAAAAGATTTGAACGCAGTTTTCCTCGGAATTTAAAAGCTTCCAAAGTGAGATCGTTGCTTCTGAAGTCACACTCAGACCTGTGTTGTAAACGAATCGTGGAACTGACGGTGACTCTATTGCTACAGACCAGATTATACATGAGTGTGGAGTTAAGCGTGAATCGCCGTACCTAAAGAGAATCGAGCGCGAGAGTCTGGCAGCGATCCCCGTATATCACAGAAGATGGATAACCCACTAAACCCTTTGTGAAAGCACGTTGGAGGCCATCCAGAGCTACTCTCTCGGACTCGCGCAGGCGGCTATATTTGAACACGCAGCACCCAAACTGGGGTAGTATGCATAGTTCGCAAAGATGTAATCCAGCAGCAGGAAGAAAAACTGAATTATTGGTGCAACCCGTTGTCCGTCTAGTTTTAGATACTAAAGAGGATGTATATTCTGGAAAATTAAATGAGTTTGAGTAGAGTATACCTAGGTTGCGTACTGAGTTGGCGGTTGGTATGTTGCGACATTCCAGCTTTATAGGAAGAGTATGTGAGATCAAAGAGATGGGCTGGGCAACCTCGTATTTGCCGTTAAGCTCGATGGTGAGGTACTTTTCGCCGCGTTGTAACACACGGGAATAGCCTGTATATAGCGGCTACAGAAGTTTGCGTGAGCCGTCTGCGTGGCCAAAAACGTGAGGGTTGGAAGAAATTTTTTTACGAAAATACACGGGTGATGGCAGTCATTGTGATCGCACTGATGTGACCGTCGCGTGTGATTCGTCAAATGCGCTACATAGGTTCCATAATCGAGCGTTTTGATTGGCGAACTAGACACCGATTCGTTGGGCAACAATAAGGCGCGACCGTAGACGAGTTGAGTCAATGTGACTTTCAAATCTTTTCTGATGGCGCTACGCAACACTAAATGGACTAACTTTAAAGCTGCTTGCCAGAAAGGGTTCGACTGCGCACTGATGGTCGGTTCCAACTGACGGTGAAAAGGTTCTGCCTGTTGGATTCTGGATAATAAGCGGGAGTTCGTATGTGCCTGCACACGAAGGTCTTCAGAACTGTGGGATTTGCTTTAAAACAAGAGCCACCGTTCGCAGTCGTCACGATGGGGCAACCAAATTAGGCTACCCCACTTTCCAAATGGGAGCTGGCTACCGTTTTGGAAGTGCAACCGGGAAATGGGGTTGCCTCCTGCCACCCAGCAAATTGATCGACACGAGCAAGAAGGAAGGTGACGCTATCAGAAAGTGACAGCCGCTCGAAAAGGTCAACTTGCACGTGGTACTGAGAGACAACGTTTAACGGTTATCCTGGACAACCCGAACCTGTTCAGGAAGGGTAATAATGCCGTCTGTTGAGATATAGTAACCTGGAAACTTGATCCTTGATTTACCCAGCTTGCACTTTCGTGAGTTAACCGTATCACTATGGTTACTCAAATAAGTCAAATAAGCTGCGCGAATTTGAAGGACGGTCTTTCTCAATAGAGCCATCATTAGGATGTCGTCGAGGTAGGGATAACCGATGTCTATATTGTCACCGACTTTGTGCATAACATGCTGGGACGTTCAAACCGCATCAGCCAGTCCAAGTGGCATGTTCGCGAAGTTGAGAGAACCAAATTGCGTAATCACAGCTTAAATGAACACGTCTTCGGCCGCCGGAATTTGGTAAAAAGCGCAGATTAAATCAACTTCGATGCAGATGTTTTGCCCTCTAGAAAGGTCATCACAACCTGTATATGCGGAATGAGATACTAACCGCTGTAGTCAAGGCACGGACGCCAGTCCCTGGAGTTTTAAGGACCCGGTGCAGTGACAAGTCATTCGAATGGCCCTAGGTCGAGTGATCCCGAGTGTGAGCGTGTGTTCAAACGCTTGAGGCGGTTGATGGTGACGGTCGCCCGTAATCCCAAGCAGTTTATGATGCATATATGTACTTTGCCCCGAAGCACCTTGGAAGCCTCTCTGTAAGGACGCTCAAAAGGACGTCGTTTCCCATCCACACGTACGAAGAGGTGCGTGCAAAGGTAGGGTCATGTGGAACAAAAATCTTTCATGCCCATTGTCAGGTCTATGGCGATGAAAACCGACGTATTTAAACCGCAAAAATTTTGATGAAAGAGGCTTCGTACCCTAAGTAATCTTTGGCAGCGGAGAATTAACTCTCAAATGTAGTGAGTGATTTGCCTTGAGGCTCCAGACAGACTGCTGAATGTTACAAGTCATCATATGTGCCTTGAGAATCACATAATTGGACTTAGTGGAGGATGTTAGGTTTACCTGATGGAGCAGCATTCTGCGATCAACTTGATGAGCCTTGCCCCTATGTGGATAATGGCTGGTTATGGCCCTTGGTTTTGACTGGCTTCCGTGAGTTACTCCTAGGATACGTTACAGACCATCTAACGTCGCTCATAACAATATTGCTAACCTCATTGATGGGTTCAATTGTACCCTTCCTACTTCCGCATTATAAACCATTCAACGGAGAGTTTAACACGTTCAAGCGCCATTGGAACTCCTTTGTAGCCGCTGAGAATCAAGCTGAGTTGTTCACATGCATCCAACTAACTGAATGGTGCCAACACGTTTCAAAGTCCACTAGACTATATCACACTTTAGATCGCATTTTTAGGACAGATAGATTCACTCTTGGAGTGTCCATCTCGAAACAACTTTCATGAAGTGATCACAACGATGCCAACTTCACATTTGGCCTGAATGCCGCAGAAAATGTGAATATCACCTACTGTCGCAATGAAAACGCCACGATTTTGGTGGCGTAAACAAAATTCTCCCTCTAAAAAAGCACGGTAAGTTCAATTGTCCCAAATGACAACCCTGAAGGACAAAATCTCTCACGTCACGCCACTGCATAAAATGTTCAATGCTGCAGGCTCCATCTGAGTGAAGAGAAACGTGCGCCTTGAGGCATAGGGGAAGTTTGGGGTCGATGCATTTGATGGGATGCAAGAAGTATGGGATCGGCTATATTATCTCTGTGATAACAATACAAGCCAAAAATGCTATCGGTTATCCGGTTGCGATGTGTGAATTTTTTAATTCACATTTTGCAATTTCCCTTAACACCGAAGGAAGCATATTGCCTCCACCTATTCCTGTAAACATGAGCGAGTTTTCAGGGCATGTGGCTATTAGAGCTGTGTATATGCGCTCATAGTTGGCTATCGCAAAACCTCATCATGCTTATCCCGAAGACGTTCACCCCGTTGCTCTCAAACATGAAAGAAAAAACCCTCATTTTCTTCTGCCTAATTGTTACACACACTTTCCAACATCCGGTTCTTTTCAACCCCATTGGAAAAACTCTATAACTAGGCCCCACTGTGAAAGTGGCTGGGGCAAGAATTCAGCAGCCATCACCCCACCAATAAAACTTCTCTTTGTCCCAAGTGCTGGGAGGAAGGCACTTGGATTCTCACTATCACAGGGTCATTAACACCGTTTCCAGCATGGGTTTTCCGAGAAACTTTCCTGCATGACGTGCCAGCTGGAATTTCTCAACCGCGTTAAGAAATCCGCGTGTTTTGGCGATGTAATTATCAGCATACTGTTAGACATGCAAAAGCCTTTAGATCGGGTACATCACGGGCGCATTCTAAAAAGATAGCACCTTCTGATAGTGTTAACGTCTGTTGCATCATGTTTGAGATTGTTGAACTCTGTTTGATTAGTGATGAAACGCGGCGCCAGGTTTCACTACCCCTCTTAAATGAGCCATTCTGACAATTCTTATTCACATCTCCGTTGTTTCTACGGTTCTCCTCACTCTTATGCAGTCTGATCCATGTAAACTCTCAAATGCCGAAAGTTAGACATCTCACTTCTATAATTTCCATCGAGTAACTTACAACCTTTACCACTTTTGGAAGCGCAGACTGTCGTTTTCTTCCCACCCAACCAACGATCGTCTGTTTGGGTGGAGTCAGTTACGCTTTTCTGAATGCGCGTGCGATTCGAAAAGGAAAAGTGTGGTAGCATGTAGTGCGCCGCCATTTTTATGCCGCACATACTCCTTTGCGCTCCCTTTCAGGCCCTCGAGTACGTGGGTTGGCCGCGTCCGTGCAACGGACTGAGGAGAGTGACAAACCAGAACCCGAGTTCGGCGGTCAGTGAGCGTGAGATCACGTCTGATTGGTGGGAACTCCCGGACCATGGAGTCCCTATATATATGGACAAGGACAGGGTTTGAACTGAATCTCCTTCGGCATCTGTGTTGTGTCAGTACACGTTCCTCGTCGCCTTGTGACATTCTTCTCTTTGTCAGAGATAGTCCCTACTGTGCTTCGATTACGATCGTTGAACATTGTTTGTCATGTTGTTTGTGACTGACCCATTGGCATATTACACAAGTAATTACTGCGTGGATATTTAATTTGAAGTTTTTCATATAATTGCTGTTTTCGACAACATTTTCACCGTACAGTCTGCTTACATTTTATCTACGTCCACGCCTGTTTAAAAAATTTTATATAACAAATTATGATGACCAAAACCGGTGGTCAGACAAGATCGAATGGTGCCAAAACCACTTGTTCTAGCTCTCAAGTAGATATTAAACGACCCAATGACAAATGCGCTAGGCCCAAAACTTGTAAAGGTCCTTCCAAAAATGTTGCCTCTAAAGAGGGTGAAGATAAACCGGTGGTCCCCACCAATACTCCTCTATTCACGAGCTGTTCTATCCCCCTAGACAAGGTATTGGCGGAGTAATCTGGTTAGGTGTCCGAACTGGAAGCTGAACTTGTCCAACTAAAAATAAGCCACGTTGCATTTGATTCTCTAAAGGAGAATCTCGTCTCCCTATCTTACATCTTCAAAGTGCCGAAAAGTCCCAAGATGGATGACTTAGAGAGCGTAAGCACGTTTCTCAACACATTCACAACAGAAATCACAAAACGGATGCGTTGCGCATATAATGCCATCGCATTCAACGTGCCAGATAAGCTTCACCTCAATGGCATTAAGAAGTTACTCACGAGGATTATCAATATAGACCCGACAGCTTATACCTGCATTCGTCTTCGCAAAAAGACACAAAAGATATGCTGCTCGCTTTTGTTCAAATTCCAGAGCAAAACAACTGCGAGACAGTTCATCCAATGTCAGGACCTCATCAAGTCCAAAACCTTTCTTCAACTGATAAAAAGTATGCGGGATAAAACGCCGCTTGAGAGAGAATGTCAACATCGCTTATTGCGCAACGCTGTCACCTCCAAGCGTGTGGCTCAGGACACATTCAAACAAGATGCGACGATGTCCAAGTGTAGTGAATCGAGTTTTGATGAGTGTGTAGCTTCACCCTTTGTAGCTTCGTCCTGTTGCGTCACACATGAGCCTGTCACTGTCCCCCTTAAAAACACCAACGACACAACAGAGGATATCATACTGGCCAACTTGATTAACTTGACAGTAGATCTTGACAGTTCCAGCAACGTGCCTCACGAAAGGGTGACCCCGTCGAGGGGTCAGCTCCCAAACAACAGCATGTAACTGAGTGTGCCTATATTGAACCAAATAGGACGCCTAAATCTCAACCTGTCAACGCGGTATCTAGATCAGACAAAATATGGCTAAGACCATCTACCAGTCAGACACACGCCGGCACTCCAAATTTAAACTCATCCCAAAAAAACCCAGCAACTGGCTGTCAGTGGAGCACTGGCTTCAATAAACCCTCCTCAAGTCACCATCCTACGAGTCGTTCGAGCCTACCTCCTCCGCGGTACGAGAGAAAAAATAAGCATGTGAACCCATACCCACACCCAGGGAGAAAAAGGATGTATCTATTACCAACCCCTAATCTTCGGCCTCCTCCCAACAACAGCAATATCTCACGCGACACACCTTTTGAAGCAAGACTTGACCAGATCCCCACTATTCCCACCAGAGTTGCTTATCTCATGCCTAACGCCCATTTAAATACAAACGGACCCCACAATATTACTGCTCATCTAAGTGCATCCCGTGCTCCCTTCGCAGACAATGTGCATGTAGATATGATCAATCCATCTCAACCTTACCCTTTTTATCGCGTCACGCACTGTTCGAAGCTCCTCTGCTCAGTCTACCTCCCATATCCCCATTGCCCAGATGCACCTTCCTGACAATTTTCCAAAATTTTCTGGCATGGACAGACACACAGGGAACATTCCATCAGTTATCGATGCGCTCACCATAACCCCATCAGACCAAGGGACGTCACCAAAGTCTCTGAATCACAAAGACCCTTCTGCTTTAGACATTTTTGAAGGTCCGAATATGACGCCGAACAAGGAAAATGCCCTTCACTTATTACTTTTGAATGAACGCTCACTGGTCAGTAAGATGCACATTTCTAGATCCTTCGTCTTCTTACATAACCCTCGCATTATTCTGGTCACTTAAGCTAGGTGTACCCATGAGACCTCACACACACAACTAAATGTTATAGGTTATATGTTTCGTAAAAATCGCGGTGCAGGATGTGGCGGTGGTTGTTTGATTTTCTCAAGGGAGCAGTATTCCGCAATTATACTCGATGAGCCGTGTCTTGGTAGAATTGATAAATCATTTTGGCTACCAGTGTCAACTGAATCCCGTGAACTACTCTCAGGATGTGTCTACAAACCACCTAACGCCTATCATTACGACATGACCAATCTTATCAATGGACTGAATTATGCATCAACGTTGCCCACACAGTACAAAATAATTGGTGGAGATTTCAATATGCTCAATATTTCTTGGACCTCCTTCACAGCCCATGCAAATCAAACAGAGTTTCCTGCAGGTATCCAAGTGAATGGCTGACGCCAACACGTATTGGCATCCACCAAACTAGACCACACTTCATATCTCATTTTTACAACAGGTATATCTTCTGCTAAAGTGTCCGTCCTAGAACGGTTTCCAGGAGGTGATCACAATGTGGTCAATCTCATGTTTGAACCGAAAAGCTGTAAAAGCGTCGAACATCATAAGTTATCGCCAGATAAAATTAATCGACTGGAATACGTTTGCCACTCTGTTGAAGTCATTGGTGTGGAACACAGTCTTTCTGACCTCTGACCCTAGTATAGCAACCGAAGTATTTACTGAACACTTCAGATTTTGTATGAATATCAAAGCTTCGGAAGGATCAAAACACCGTAGTGTGTGTAGTGAAAGCTGGACCCTTATTCCAAAAGAGGTATGTGTGCTCAAGAATCTAAAATCATGATACCGAAAAACACACGATTTATCCCCTATTATTATTCAAGTGCACAAAATGTTTGACACTACACAACCTGGAACCAAAATGCCCCACCTAAATGAGGAAGAACGTGCTCTAGACAGTAAAGAGAAGAGCTCTGAGTTGATGCAGTTATTTAAACGCAGAAAATGTACAAGAAAACCTATTGTCTCATTAGTTACATTACGGAACAAAACTACCGCAAATGATCCCGTAACAATCTGCGAGGCCTCCAATTAGTATTTTCCTGCTCCATTCAACATTGGAAATATGTATTGCCTCCACCTCTTTCAGTAAAACCGAACACGTTTCTAAGCCACGTTGCTGTTGATGCAGTAAAAATACGCTCTCAGTTAGCTACTATCAAACCCTCTTACCTTCCTCGTCTAGAGGGTATACATTCTGTTGCTCTCAAACACTGAGGGGATGACACCCCTCTCCAGTTGCTTCATATTTATACACTTTCTCTATCGTTAGTTTCCGTCTCTCTCCAATGGAAAAATTCTATAGTTCAGCTCCGTTACAGAGGTGGTTCGCGACTTTACACCTAAAATCATCGTCCCATTAACCATTCTTCAAGTTGGTCTGGAGTGGTGGAAAGGATAATAAAATGTCGCATGGTTGAATTCTTATTGTCACAAATTCCTATAAACTTATCCCAGCATGGATTCCTCAGCAAACGTTCGTGCATGACGTGTCAGCTGGAATTCTTTAATCATGTTACAATATCTACTGATTCAGGGAATGCAGTTATTATTATGCTCCTGGATAGGCAAAAAGCTTTTGATCGTGTGCCTCATAAGCGCCTTCTGATCAAAATGGCATCTTCCGGTATACGTGACCTATTAATCAGCTGGTTTGCTTCATACCTTGTGAACCGCACACAAACAGAGAAAATAGGAGATAACGGCTCAACGCCCAGACCAGGCACCAGCGGAGCGATTCAAGGAAGCTTCCTGGGGCCGATACTTTTTCTTATGTATATTGATGATATATGTAAAGTTATCAAACATGGCAAACTATTCCTATTCGCTTATGACACCAAACTTGTCTGTTCATTTCCTGCTGGCGGTCTCAATTCTTCTTCAGGAAATATACGGGAGGACATCATGTCATAGGAGTATTGGTGTTAAACCTGGCAGATGAAATTCTCAGCCAATAAGTCCACAATTTTCGCACACGGTTGGCATGTACCAGAAGACTTTATAAAGCTGGATGGGCAGGCTATTCCAACTGCCAACTCGGTCCGCGACCTAGGTATGCATTACTCAAACTCATTCCATTTTGCTGAACACATCTTTCCTAGCAGCTTAAACGATTGGATACATTAAGCACTCATTCTTCCTTCCTGCAGCTCGACTGCACCTTTATAGGCTGTGCGTACTACTACAAATTGAGTACTGCACGTTCATATATTGTCACCTGGGCGAGTCTGATAGGCTAGCTTTGGAAAGTCTCCAACGTGCATTCACGAAAGGTTTAGTGGGTTATCCGTCTTCGTTGAACTACGGAGAACGCTGCCAGACGCTTGAACTGGATCCTATTTGGCTATGGCGTCTCAAGCTGAACCTTGCACTCATGTATAATCTAGTTCATAGCAATGAATTTACTGTCAAACTTGCGATTCGCCTTCATCAAAGCTCAAACTACATCAGGAACAAAGAGTTCACTTTGACAACTCTCGAATGCAGCAAAAATCTCCGTTCATATTTTCCCCCAGTGGAATATACCTACATTTGGAACAAACTCCCACGTGAAATTAGAGCAAGTGAAAAAATACATCAATGCAAACGAAGCTTATAAACTTACCTGACATTAAATAACATCACGTTGATTTTCAAACTCTGCCTGCCTGAAGACGATATCATTGAATCACATCTGAACATCAGATCTAATCTAATAACAACCGAGGTTGAACCTATACCACATGATGTAACGCCACACACTTCAAACTGATCAAAGCTATCAACTTCGCCATCTGAAAAATTCCTCATTTTTGAACTTATTGTTTCTCCAGCAGGATAGATCTTGTACACAGCTTCGTCGAAAAATTGCAGCTGCACAACCAAATTACAGCCAACATATGGCAACATCTTGAACATCCATGGCAGTAATAGCCGAAACATCCTGGTAAACTGTTACTCCATACTTAACGATCATCAGCTGTTTGTAGCTATCAACCACTATGCGATGGCTATGCAAGTTAAAACAGTTTAGAGAATACATATAGCTTGACCTGTTCGCCTCATATGATTACATATAAATATGTGCCTCTTCCAATCCTAACAGACCACCTGGTAATCTTCCCGTTTTGCTAAACATGTTTTCAATTCTACACAACGGTCCTACATACTTAATCGACATCGGAATTCGGCTGTGGTCATATACTAGTAAAGTCTGTGAATCGATCAATTTTTGCGTTATACCATAACGATTATTTGTTAGCGATATATTTTATCAACTAACACAAAATTATAAATTCTACGTGGAAGATTTAGTCAGAGAATGGCAGATTCCATTATTCGTCATACTTCTCATGATCACCTGCGTTTTTCTGCTTATGACGTAATTTTGCTTTCCATTCTGGATTCCACGATAAATTCTGACTCGAGACAACATTCTACAAGGTTCGGGAAATCAAAATCCTGTACTTGTTGGACAATTCGCGAGGTCCGTGAAATTCCGCCGATTTGGGGAAATAACGGAGTCCGGTCCAGAAGATCGTCCATTTCTCCGGAAAAATTGGGACCCACTTATCCCCCTCCATCTTCCCAAAAGTCTCTACATGTTTTTTCCGAGGCCGTCTACATCAGGTGATGGCGAAATTCTTTGACTGTTAATTCTCTCTATCCTGAAAACTTCTTTTTGGCATGACCTTGAACCTAGGACCAACGTTGACCTTGTGAAGCAAGAAATGATGTAACAGCTCAACGTTCTCCATCGAATATAAAAAATTTCGAGAACTATCGTTCCAGAAGCAAGTGAGCCAACTGCCCCGTCATAAACCAGAGTTTCCCTCTATTATTTTTCCCGTTTTATCACTCTATTTCCATAATTAGTGTATTGCACAATTACCAATTGTATGTACGGTATGGGGTTCACATTAATATTTGTGTACTGATCACGCTAATCCGAGCGTGTTTCTCACAGATACGTTGAGGAATATACTTTGTTATTATGTTCATTATTATTATTTATCGTCTCCCATAACCGAGCGTTTTCCTGTATCTATTGTTTTTGTTCGAACACTATTTGTTCAACTTACGAGGTCTTCTCACGGCTGATGTGAAGGGCTTCATTTTCCTGTATATTAATTCGATTAATCCAGCACTGAATCCAGTCTCAACGATCGCCCTTTTGACTACCTTTTCGAGGATGGATTATCCTTTTTTATCGTCGGACAGTGAGGAAGGCACATCTTGGAGCTTCGGATTAGGCGTAACTCAGCGCGAACTTGAATCGTTAGTGAACAGTATATCACCTTTTGGTATACTGGATCCATCACCTAGCTGGTTTACTCCCTACTCTTGAAGCCCCACACAAACAGTGAGGAGAGAAGATACGTGCTGAACGTCCAGACCAGTCACCAGTGGAGTGACTAGAAGAAGCATTCTGAAGCCGCTACTTTTCCCTATGTACATAAACAGTGTATGTAAATTTTCCGGGCGGGGTAACCGATATTTATTCGTTGATGACATCACAACTATCTCAGCCTTTTCTCATGGCGATCTTAATACTTCTTTAAATAATATGTGGGAAAATTTTGTCATTGGTGATTTGTCGTCAGACTTGGCTGATGAACTTTTCGCCCAACAAACCCAACGTCGTTAAAATGGCTGTCGTATACTTGAGAGCTTTGTGTAGATGGACGGTCATGGTAGAGCGATTGTTGTCTGAGTGCGCGACGAGGGTATTCATTCAGTTTTGCTGAACTCATCTACTCTATTAACCGAGACTTGACAAGAGACAGGCTACAATGAGCGTATATTCCTTCTTCCTGCCCTCCGACTACACCTTCACAAAATACGTGTACGACCCCAATATGAGCACCGCAAACTTACATGTAACGAAATGTGCAAGTCCAATAAGCTGGCCCTGAAAAGTCTCCAAAATGCGTTCACGGGGATTTTACCGAGCTATCCACCTCCTCTGAGCTACAGAGAACGCTGCCAGAGGTTAGCAATCAATCCTCTGGCTACAGCGACACGCGCTGATCGTCGCACTCTTGCGTAATCTAGTTTATGTCCAAAGGTTCACAGTCATTTTGCGATTTGGTCTCAACTTCCTTCAAAGTGCAACCTCAGAAACAATCAGATTGCTTTACGGGCTTCCAAAGCTCCAGAAAATCTGCGTTCACATTTCTTATAATGAAATTTTCACGGACTTGGAGCAAACCCTCACATGCAATCACACTCAATAATGGAGATCTAGAAGCCTTCCGGACAATAACAGACATCACATCCATTCTCCAACTTTGTTTGTCTGAGGACGATATCCCTGAAAATGAACCTATAACATCCGCGTGAAAACCCCTTTGCTATACACTGCTGAGCTGTGTACCCCACAAATTTGCCTATGCCGCTAATCTCGCCATTGGAAGAAGTGATCTGGCTTTAGAGCTCATTAGCAACTTCAGCTGGATTGAATTTGTATATAGTTGTTAGATCCTGTGAGTGTACAAGAATACACAACAGCTACAGCTACCCATATATCAGTTAACTTCAACTCATACAACATTGTGTTTAGTAGCCCGGTAGTCCATTTTCTTCCACTATTATAAAACAGCTTCCCGCAGTTCAGCTGTGAGAATCCAGCCTCAGGCTTCGTCTGGCCAGTACCTGTAACCTACATATACAACTTCAAGCATGTGTATTAGAAAGAAGAGGAGGGAAAACGAGTGGGCGAGGAACAAGTTGCGTGCGAGATCGTTACTACAATGAGAGCAAGACAACGATATCGAAATGGCCGCAGATGTATACACGCTCATCTTTACATACAACTAATAATATATATACGATCCATCCGTTGTATACCTTACATTTATGTAAATGAGGCACTTTCGTGGAATTCCCATCGTGTGATACCAACTAAAATAACACTATACAGTCTGAACATCGAAAACAGTGCTTGCTGACTGCCTATGTACATAACAGCTTTCTGTCTTTGCACACGAAGATCAGTAAACCAAGAACAAGGAACGTGTTTAGAGATAGCTCAATCCATTTGAAACCCCCAATTATTTAAGGGCGACACATTAACTCACAAATACTGTGATAATCCGGCGTGATTTACCGAGTAGTAATGGGAGTGGAGTGGAATTCTACAGCCCTTAACCACCACTGTATCATCTGATGGGACCAGTTTATAGACTTTAGAAAAGAGGTTTGGTTTTTACAAAAATTTGCAAACAGCCTTGACGACACTAACTTTCTCCTCCGGTTGCAGGTGTCTTCATGTAGCTTGTTTATTACGGTCTTTATTTTTAAACAGACAACTACACACACAATGTAGTCGACTACCAATTGTAGCAACGTTTTCATCGGTATTATGTAGACTTACGCCCCGCACATGCCAACCGGTCGTATCTAAGGGCCATCATGAGCTAGCAGGAAGCGAGGAGGGAGAATACAATTGAAGGTATCTTATGAGTGGCATTTTTGAAGCGAGGCTAAAACTGCAATAATATTGAGCGTAAGAGAAGAGTGGGTTCGGTAGTCCAGAGAGAGTACATGGATATATAGTGAAAGATCCTAATTGTTTATAACCGGGAGTAATGAATCACGATGGTCTACGTCTTGTATATATACACAGATGGTAGTTGAATTGCAAGCCTCTTTTTCCAGCTGCGCTCAAGATTTACTGTGCGGGACCAAGTAGAACAAAAGTCCAGAACAGTATTCCGTGCCTCAAAATTAGTATGGAAGTGATATTTACGCGTACAAAACTTAACACATGCAGCCTCATGCAAGAAACTGTTCACTTCTAGACAGTGATAAATACAACGTGGCTGCATACAAAGAGCATACACGGTTGGCGGCATCCGATTCGGATTAGCCTGTCACAGTGACCGAAGCCAAAGGACGCCTGCGCTTATATATCACTGCAACTGGCTTGCGCTGCACCAATTGCAGTTCCACCAACACACCACATATCCAGTGTAAACCCGAAGGAATAAGACCGGGAGGTGTGCCAGTGGGGCCTTTCTGTCCAGCCGGCCAATGCTGGTTAGCCACTTGATTGGCTAATAAGGAAAGGAAACTCTTATCTCTCGGAAACTAAACAGAGAGGCTGCAATGACGAGATCTACACTGAGAAGAAAGATTTTTGAAGTGTAATACAAGAAGCGTTGCAGTATAGGGGTGCAGGTTAGTGCATCCCAGAGAAGATAAGGATGAAAAGCAAAGTTCTCATTGGACTATGAAAAGCCAGGCAGACCATTCATCATACATTACATCAACAAAGCCGGAGAAAAGAATGGGTAGAAGACCACAGACACTCAGGTTTCTGAAAAGAAGAGCGGATTAATTGTCAATGACCACGATGTTGGCCGATGCAGTCATTAACAGAAGTAGAATAGGTATACCGATTTGACCTACCTGAGCCTAGCGTACTCGCCGCCTCTTCGCCGACGGGGTACTATGAGTACGTTGGTGACCTACCAGCCCCAAACGGCCAGCGCATTCGCGGCCGCACACATCACAACGCCATATAGTCACGTCACCGCGACCTATGGCACCGATGGTTCCTTTGCGTACCGCACGCTTCCGCTCGCGACCACGCAATAATTGCTCGTTGAACGCTCGGACGCCCGCCCGAACCGTATTCCTCCAGGCCGTCCGGTTCAACGCCAAATCTTCCCAACATCTAAAATCAATGTTACAACGTGAAAGACTTACCTGCACAACAAAGAGCATACACACAGAGTGGTAAACACACACTGTGTATAAATTGAGCCAGAAAATACTCTGTTCCAGACCCGGTCTAACCTATACTTGCTTGCTTGGAGTGTTGATATATCGAGCGCGTACGGGGAGCTCGTCGCACGAGCTCACCATTCTGTAAAAGAAGAGCGAGGCACGGACCCCTTATTTGCCCTTGGTCTATGGATCACCCTGAAGTACCCTCCCAGTTAGGGCGTCTTCACCGACCATAAAAGTACTAGCTGGTACATCAGCGAGACCCACTAGGATCTTGAAAACTTCTGCCACGTTTTCGCGACGCCTTCTCCGTTCAAAACAACATGTCCAACGTTTTCACCCTACTGATATTGTGCGAGGGCTTTGTGCCTCTTAACAATCTAGTAGCTGACCCTTACGCATCTTCAAGGTATTGTTACCATTAAAGTAAGTATGGGCTTCACGTCTGGACACCATACTGCAAATTAGGTCTAACCAACGTCTTGTATAGAGGGAAAGTACTTCCTGCTGCTTGGATTAGATAGTTCTCGAGAGTTAAAGAAGCAAGCTTCTTGCTTGCTACGCCACCAAGGACTACCGCTTCAGATGTTAGAAGTCACTCTGGATTAGGACCCCGGGGTCCAGTAAGTTGCGTCGGTTTGCCAAAGCTGCTTGAAGTGCGGAGCCGTCTTTGAGTGAAAATACTGCAACCTTAAATCCGATGCAGGCAGGTTTCTAGGTTGAGTGGTATACCCCATTTTGCTGACCAATCTAATTCAGCTTGGCCCGCATTGAGATTTGGATTCCTGACAATTTTCGAATCAATAGCAGCCATATTGCGTGGAGGTGATTGGGGGAAATGGTAAGGTCACTACACAAACTGGAAAAAGTAGAGGTTCCAAAACCGACCACTGTGATACTCCGCTGAATGTAGGGCGGGATTTTGAGCTGGTATCATCAACGGTGGTGATTAACTGGGCCAAATGCCTTAGTGCAGTCAACACAACTCACTACACGGGCTCTCCTCTATGAAAACATTATTTCATCCGGAAAACACAGTGGATTGGTTAAACGAGAACCTTTTTTGTGAATCCATGTTGATTCGCATCTAAAAAATCCGTTCTTTATTAAGTACTGGGTATTTTTGTTTCTATTAGCAGATAGGCACACTTTCAGCAGAATGCAAGTGGGACTCACTGGTTGAAAGCCACTGGTTGCCTCTTTGCTTACACCCTCGTGCAGAGCTTTCACGTTACCCCGCGCCAGTCCTAGACCATTCTACCTTTCTGGTAGATTGGTTAAACAGGCTGGTTTAGGAATAGGTAATACACTGGACATCGGGCAGATGATGACTGCGTGAATACCATGGAAATTCTCAGACCAACGTTCAAAGGTGAAAAACCGGACGTTCCATATGAATGGTCAAGACGAAACACTCAACGAAGACGAAATAGATAGGAGAGAACTAACCAACTTAGCTTTCATTAGGTCGGTCGGTTTTCGGAAACAACTATGGTGAAGATGCTGAAAAGTTGACTGCAGGCCGCATACTACGACGGAATTGCTAAGTCACACTACGTGGGGGTGCAATCTTCCATACGAGTTCGTCGTGCTAGTCAGCCGCGTCCTTCTTCTCGACATATGACCATCCGGTCCACCTGAGTCATTCCATCGTATGTTCACCTGGATACGATCGACCTACCTCAACGCGTGTTTGCTACTGTCACAGATCGGGATGCACATCCTTCTAGCGTCTGCACACCTAGAGTATAGATGGATCGTTCCCGAAAACAAGTTGTTCAAATGCAGGTGATTCTCGGGAAGCGACCCTAAGAGCAACAAACTCAAGGGGAATGTGTACGGCGGACAGCCACCAAACAAACAGTTGTATTTCTTTGCCGCACCTTCACATTGACTTTCAGTTTGCATTGTGGCTCACCATTGGTGCTTCCTTTAATGTGGACCAGTCACTGAATTCAACCAGTCTCTAAGTGCTCATCACCCAGCGTGTTTCTCAACCGATAAACATACTATCAAGTCTCGTTTTTCTCCTCATTTCGAGTCGCGTGATTGGACACAAAATTAGCTGATTTGTTAACCAAGTCAGGGACATAACAGGGGGGAAGTCCACGTCGTCGGTAATGGTCTGTTCTTGCGACCTTGGTTTACCTGCTTCCTCCTCGTGCCCTTACCTGCAACAGTGATGAATATGCCGGAAGTGTACACACCTGGGGTAATTTTTTCCTTCTTTTGTGTTAGCAGTACAACACGGGAATTTTTTGAATCCTACTATTAGATTGTCAGTACATCCCTCTACCAAACGCCACGCCGCACTTTCCCTTATTCTGGAGCCTTCAATCATTCAATCTACCTATGTTGCGACCGTGGTAAATTGAGTTTGGGTGACGGCATTTATCCCAAGTGGTGGATATTCAGCCCCATGATGACTTGTTGCCCTGGGAGATGCGACGCAGTAGGAGAAGTTGAATGTGGGAGTATACGATATTGTTGATATAAAGTCGTGACCCAAAGATTTTCCTTAGGAAAATAAGCAAGCAACAGCTGTGGCCATGTTTCACTGAAGGCAGTCGGTTGTCCTGACAGCGGACTTAGGTTTGCGAATTGAAAAACACCAAAGTCTCGGTTGTGTGGATCACATTACTCGTAAAAGCGAGAGACAAATTTATCAGGTTAGTAAAAATATTGGCGAGTGAACGTAGAACTACTTCGCGTCCATTATCGGAAATGGTCTCACTTTGGGAGCTTCGCAGCAGTTGCAACTTAGCAGGCAGAGAAAACTGACTATGCCAAACCGTCCATCATGCTGGCAGTTACGTTCGCCGTTGACTATCGCTCATTTCCTTCGTCGCGTTCAGTACAACTGAACGCTATCCATCACCCGTCTGCAAACTGTATCAGTTTCCCGACTTCTTGTTCATATTGTTTGTCCTAATCTAGCCAACTGAAAACAGACGACTTACACCCTGCTTTGTTCACGAGTTCAATCGTCTATCTGCATTTTTCTTCACGTAAGCATAGCCGCGTATCGACCTTGATGAAACTCCAGCTCGAGGATTCGCCCTTCGTCGCTGCATTAAACAGTCGCCTCGGTATCACGGTGTAAAGCAGCATCCCAAATTAAACGTTAAGAAGCCTGCCTTTGAGGATCTAGCACTGCTTTCGAAGTGGCTATCTCAGGTGGGGCGTAGTGATCGGTTATAACGGTTGAGCGACACCAAACCTTCGGCAAAATAACCGCGGAACATCGACGGTCAGGACGATGCTTGAGAGTAAACAAGCACGTCGTTCCCCGTACGACATTCAGACAGCTACTTTCAGACACTTGGTGGTCACTGCTTTCCACCGATTTTGGTGATTTTTATTTTGCGCTGATTCTGGATAAGTGGCTGCTCAATCCTTTGGTCCAGCCGGACTTACTCACACTCTATCAATCCCTAACAGCTTACCCACAGTGAAATCAATGAGGCACCAACAATCCACCCGGTGGACCCGCGGTGGACCGTCAGTATCATACTCCACATGGTGTGTCCGTCCGCACATAACACTGTATATTCTACACTAGTGGTGGTGTCGCCGGCTGGGTCGACCGAGCAACACACCGGACGTGATACCGAGTAAAATACGACCAAGTCACGGCGACCGACTCAGGCAATTACCAACACCGATTAGGTGCGGTTTTTTCCAGAGCTAGGTTAGCCTGGTGTATACATCTTTTTTACAGCCGCGCCACTACGTGGCGTGGTAGGATTCATGTGATGGGCCTGTGAGAAAAGAATGTGCCAGATTTACAAGGGGCAGCTCACGTGTTATCCGTCATGCTAGGCGTTAAATAAGTAGACCTCTCAAAAAGATCCTGGTGACATGCGCAGAACGATTTCCTCCGCCAAAAAAGGGACAAATATGCATTCTCAGTAGTACAATTGGGGGCCATGCTGGCATCGTATCTAGCTGTCCATACACCGGTATTTTAATAGAGGTGCTTATCTCTTGCCCTCACCACTAAACTTCGTAAGCAACTCTGCGTCGTTGATCACTTTATTGTTATCGTGGGGCTCCATTTGAATTGACCTGGTGCCGTTTCCTCACTGGGGTTCATCGGAAGTTGTCAAGATATCACCCTGAAGCAGTGGGATTGGTGACCGGGCAAATAAGAGGTCCACGCCGGTTTTCTTCTTTATAACTGACGTCGATGCGCTGGTTCGGTCGGTTGATGTCATGAAAAGATCAATTGTTATCTCTCGTAGATGGTTGAAATTTGGTCAAGGGCAGTAGGTGCATCCAAGTCGACGATGAGTACGTGCGTTTTCTCATATACTTAAAAGTGAGACTGCAGTGCATTACTCGGACGTTGCGGATAAAATTTCCACACTCCCGCTATAACGTGATTGAAGGTTTCACGGGGGAAGTTCCGGGTTGCCAGCAACCGGGTTCGTTGTAAAATGACAGTCCTCATAATACAACGTGTGTCCTCCAGTGCGCACCAAATATGGAAGTGGGACCATGAATGACTTCACCGAATTCATGAGTCCGTCTTGAAGTGAATCCGAAATTTCCTGATTCGGAGTGAACAGTGATAAGCGAGAGGATTAGTGTGCAGTCCATACGAATGTGAATACAGAAACGAAGTATATATGCGCGGCAGCATTAATTACGCGCAGAACTGAAAGTTGCAAGTCCGCATGTTCCAGTCAATTCTGTGGGATCCCCTGTGGCCCTTGTTTGAGATTAAAGATGTCGTGCGATATAAAAACGATACCTCCCGACTGGGTTGTATGTGCGCTGAGTCACTTCGCTGCCCATGGCACTAGCTTGGAGGCGATCGTCTTCATTTTGGGACGGCCGGAGATCGGATGACAGCTATGGCTATCTGTTGCCAGTTCGGATTCCCCGATATTCATGATTTGGTGAAAAACTGTTGACTCGTTAGACAGCTTTCTACAGGTGAATACGACCGTCAAAGCCGTGTCGCTTGGTGGCGCGATGTGTAGTCTGGATGAATTTGTTGTCTTGGCCGTTGAGTGTTGGAAACATTAGAGATCCGCCGCCGAACAGACTTATTAACTGCGGAATTAGCCGTCGCCGCATGTAGCTAAAATCGCTGGGTTGTGCTGCAGGATTTCTTGCAGAGAGATTGGAGACATCCTTGTATTTCTAGTGTGTCCAGCCCCGCAGGAGTGTTGTGGGGCAATAGGATCCTGACGCTAACAAAAGGAGTAAAGAGGAGTTCTACTGAAGCGGACCCAAAAGAATGGAGACTTCAGTACTATTCCAGATAATGATAACATGTACATATAATAGATGTATTCCAACATTTCATTACCACTTTCACGTCGTGGCGTTGTGACTATCATAGGGTGCACTCAGACCGACCGTCGAGCGGATCACCCCGAAAGGCTTCATGCGGTAGAATGCTTCACTTCTCGTTCAGTTAGTTTGCTTCCCGGAAAACACATGAGATTCGGTCTTCTGCAGGGTCATGTAACGGCACAAACTTGCTGTTTTTCGTTACAATAATAGCAAAGTAGTTTACGCCCGAGTATGGTGAGCAGTGTGTACTTCAAGCAGATCACGCTCGCATTGTTTGAAAGGCATCAGCTGCGGCCTTATCTACTTACCCACGGCGCCTCCAAATTTCAGTGATTCCCAGTTAAACGTGGGGATGACCATAAACACTCGAACTTGTCAACTGTCGGCACCCATTTCACGGAATGTCGAACGCACAAGTTCATGAAAAATGGCCGGAAACTTACACGGAGCACGTTTATTAATCAGTCGTCGACAACTCCTTTCATCTATTAGATCACATAATTCATACGATATTTCAAACTTATATACCAACGGTCCAAAAACGACAGCATTCATTTCCAGTGGATAATGCTCAGCGGAATTCCTTAGTAAGTTGCAGCATTTTCAGTTGAAGACAAGAACGAGTTACGTTCTGAAGAACTGTGTAACACGTGTGCAATACTACCGGAATTCGGGGCAGAAGACTCCGGAATATGCAGTGTAGAAGCAGTGCTATATTTTTGTGTGCACTGTAATGTGAAGAGCAAGCAACAGAGGGCGTGAATCACAGGTGAGTATTCAGCTTCCTGCATGGTGATATGGTGTTACAGGTCTCAGGATTTGCAAGGTCCGTCGGTTATTCACGCATCGTGCAAGCAGGGAGGTTTGCGTACAACGCACAGGTACTTTGTTTACAATCACCGGACAATGTCGGTCGACCCGGGAGTATATATCACCAACCGTAGGCTAAAATGTACGGAGGGAGAAACCGTATGTGGGGTGTTGGATAGTGTCCATATGACCCGAGAAGTGATCGACTACGTTAGGTGTAAGTATGATATAGTGATGAATCGTAGTGACGCAAGGACGTTAAGACGGAAGGAGCGATTACGGGAACATCCGTAGTGCGAGTTAGAGAGCATGCGGAAGATGCTAAAATCCGTAGGATCTATGTGTTTGAAAAAGGACGATGAGGGCAGTCCGTTGGTTTTGTCGTTCTCGACTGAAAGGCTTCAATAACTGTACGTAAAGTGTGGGAATGTTATCATGGCGGATTCCACAACTGAGTGCAACAACGACACGTTGTTGTTACGGAGTGTAGTGGTAAATGTAGAAGCGTTTTTATGTAGTTTTTCCCCCAACCGAAGTTTGCCATGTTACAAGGTCATGTTAGACAAATTCAAGCAGCTGAAGCCGACAGGGGATGTGAAGACGGTCGTGATAGATAAACACTCGGCACAGCTTGAATGTTTGGAAGAATATTATCTCAATGCTAAAATTCTGTTCTTTTCGTTTCTTATTAAACAGAATATGT
The DNA here is from genome assembly GCA_008508345.1 of Paragonimus westermani. Classification (NCBI taxonomy): domain Eukaryota; kingdom Metazoa; phylum Platyhelminthes; class Trematoda; order Plagiorchiida; family Troglotrematidae; genus Paragonimus; species Paragonimus westermani. The sequence continues at coordinate 5,598 of QNGE01001467.1, read as the reverse complement.
TTGACAGATGTGGGTAATTAGAGGGAGTATCTCCAGAGAAAAGGAACTCTCTCTCTGGAAAAGTGAGTGATCTGTTTTATTACAAATCCGAGGAGTTCACTGGGATAGTTGGCAGCCTTTGCAGTCGCAACAGGGAGCTTGGTGAGTATTTACAAACTTGCATGCTGCTTGTGACAGACCACTTGGCCGCGTATGCGACACCTGGAATTGTGCAGCGCGGGACTAGGACTAATAATAGTGTGAAGGTGGCTGACAGATATATCAAGGGTAATCTGTTACCTCGGTCAACGTTATACGACTGCGCATGAGAGATACTGAATCGGAATGAGTAATCGGAGGTAAAACTCCGACGGATTGTTACGATGCCGCTGGTGAACGGTGAACGTTCTGCATGTGAAACGCCTGGCTTGAGTGCATTGAAACAACTTACTCCGTATGCACCACGTTTAGCTGGGGACAACCGGAAGAAGGTTGTTTGCGTGTCGGACACGTAACCGGGCAAAGTGATGTTTGCTGATAAGCACGTCGTCAGCGTTGACGGTCATGGATCCTGTACGTTTTCCTTCTTCAGTATTTGGGAACTCCCGTGAAGACACATTGTTTGGTGTTGTAGTAATGACCCGATAGATGCAAGCAATATGTTGCAAAGCAGTGGGTGGTTATTGCCGGACTATTCTAAAAGCTGTCCGATCGACGGTGCACGCTCTGGATGTTTTATCAAGAGGAAGGTGGAGAGTAAGGCAAGCAAACTGACAGAGACTGGAAGCCTCACCTAGAACATATGTGAGGTGGTCAGCAGCATGTCAAGTGAGACTTAAAAGTGGACTGTGAGAGTGTTGAAACAGTTTTTTGATATACCTGCATCAGCCGAAAAAGTGTTCAAAACTTCGTTATCGGGCTTTGACCCCGAGGTTGAAATGCAAAGATCCTCTCAACCGGAGCTGTGCCAGCTATCCACATCCACTTCTCATTCGAGACAACGGAAGCAACCCATGCAGAAAACGTCCCAAGGAGTGAGCCTTGAGAATTAGCCAGCAGTGATGGATGACAGGGAGTTCGCTAGAAACGCCTGGTTACGCCACATTCGCAGCAAATCATCGTCCAAGTGTGTCACAAAAAAGTAAGGGTGGCGTTCGTAGGAAGCACCTCATCTCCGTGAACGACCAACATTTTTCAGCATGTTGCCGAGAGTATTCGTCGGATGGGGACTTTACCGACTAGATCCAGTGTGACAGCTGTTGCCGATGGTGGCATGAGCTTTGTGTCGGACACTCAAATGTCTCTAACGCTTTCAAATACCGCTTCTGTCAATGAGTTGCATGGTTTCAGTTTCACCGCTTGCACTGCTTGCTTTCATTTGTGCCCTCACCATGTCATCCGTATCCGCATTGCTTGCTTGCAATGGACCTTCCATGCCATGCATTTAAACCTGCCTCATTTGTTTAGTCCGTTTTCCCCTAACCGTCGCGTTTTGCCGCATTCATCAGTTCCTCTGTTACATAGAAATGCCGCAAAATCCAACCTCTCTTCAAAGCGGTGCAGTAGCGGCAACCAACTCCGGGATGAACTAACGGGGATCTAGTGCGCAAATGAATGAGCTTTGTATAGTGGAAAGGAGCACAATATATTTCCATCATTGCGCATCCCAGCCTTTTACGATGAAATAAGTATGGGTGCAATCGGTGAAATATAAACGATTGCCGTAAATCGAGATTCATGATCACCATGCGAGGATACTCCGGTTGTGGAAATACACTTGACGTCCGATATGTACGGGTGCACTTCACAGCGAACATACATTTCTCTCGATAGCCTGTTAGCAAGTGGGATGCAGTGAACCCATGTATCACTCGTTATTGCTACACTACCGTGAGTTCACATTAACCGTCTTTCGCTACGTCATTTAGGAAAATCGGGAGAACCCCATAGTGAAGTCCATCCGTACGGCTTACCTAAGGACCCAGGCTACACGCGGGCGTAGGATCATTGTACATTGTTCCCTGCGGTCCTTAGAGCGTGAGCTTACACCGCGTGCTCCATAACAGTTTTTCTTAACGTCCAGTGCGTCTACCCAGGAATCATGCGTATTGTTCTGGACGGTCAACCGGTAATTACCAATCCACTGGTTGCTGTCTGCAACGTTGCGTAAGGCGTTCTTTGGGGACACCAAATGTAGCCAAGATTATGGAGTTCCGTAAGACTCACCAACTCGAGATTGTTCCACCATGTGTGTGTGTGCAGTTTGGGTTGTACAAAGAAAACAACAGATTATTTTTATTGGTTAATTGGATGTCATGATGATCAAACATTGGATCTCCTGTACCCAGAACAGAGTGAGATCATTTCGTGGTGAATTTCCTGCATAAACCACATTCAATCAAAACAGAACCCATGTAACCCTTTTTATTATGTTCTCCCAAATAGTGACTATCCTTTGCTGTCAGTACTTGTTCCGAGAGGCTTACTTTAAGGAAGGAGCCAGGCCTACGCGAAAGTGACCAGTTGGGGTTGGGTGTCATGATGAAGCTGGTTAAATATGAGTAATTTCTTGCACAGACTCATTGGGTTCATATACGTGCATTTACTACAAAATTCCCCGTTGGATTTCGCAACGTGAGAGGAAGCAGAGTGCGAGGGAGAGGCTGGGAAACAACGCATTAAATTGAAGACGGTGGTTGCGCTGGACTCCCTTCCTTCTTCCCAGCTGTTCCGACAACCCTCCTTTTAGACTGCGGGGGTGACATTACCACTTGTTGTGGTGCGTGCGTGACCAGTCAGCGGCAGAGCGGTCCTTTGGTAGCAGCTCTTGCAGATAACAGTGAACTGGTGTACTTTGAGGCCGGCGGACTTGAATTGATAGCTCTTCCGACACTCGTAGCGTTACATTACGTTTTGTACGTGCATTTTGCATCCAGACCAACCACAAACGCTCGGTACCTCACATGGTGTCTACTGAGTCCCAGCGCCGCCAGTTTCGACATGGATCATTGTCGGTGGGGACAATCAGTACACCGTGTGGAACGGTCAGCTGTCAGTAATTCAGCAAAATACGAACACGGCGAGCAGTAAAAAATCAGATACTATGTAACAACATTGGATCAGTACGTAGCGGTTTGGTATGGCACTGGATAGTGATTAACAGTATTCGTATGCAACTTTCCATGCACAGGGCGGAAATATAAACACACAATGATCATTGTCTCAATGTCGACAGCAAAAAAGTTTGATTCAAATCTCAAGCTACCCACGCGAAGAAACGTAACAATATTCACGAAGACCGGACCACTGCCGACCGAAGGGGAAACAGTACGGAGGGCACCACTGCGCTTACCTATAATGCTCCATCGTTTGAGTCAGTGGTCTCCATGCAAGACTTACCTCCCTCGTGAGTTACTCTCATTGTATGCACAACTCCCAGAAGACTCCTCCAATACGCCAACAACCACTGTGGAAAAAACGCTCACTCAAAACATAATGTCCGTTTATACCGTGACCATTCGCAAACAGCTCCGCAAAGCAATATAACGCACACCCAGACCAATCAAACAAAACTTCCAAACCTAACATTTAAACACACCACATTCATCAACGATGGAAACCAGCGTCCATCCAGCGCACCAGCTGACTTCCAAATCAGTCGCATGTTGAAGCTATACACGAGCAAACAAATCGCAACATGAATCCAACCCAATCACACGTACTACCGGTAGACCACACGTTGCATACACCGTCCAGCTTGCATACGCTTTACACCTATATGACCAAAGATATCTCATATTCCCCACTATGCCATGCTGAGTTTTCATACAAAACACATGCTATCTTCATGGAAAACCATCACCCATACATTGCAATCTACAACCACATTTCAAATGGGCGAAAACGAAATTTTCGACCAATCACGTTCATCTCCATGGCCGATAGCTCTCTACCGTAAAAAGCAGTTTGAACAACGGGATTTTCTACTTGGTTGATGGGTAAATTCGTCGTCACAATGATTAATAACAGAATGTGCATACGTATCAACATTAGTATGAATCTGTCAAAAGAGAAGTGCTTATAGTTACCTGGAATGGAAAATATAGATGCGCTGATTTGTATAGTGGTAGTTTTATACATACTTATGGCCGTAAACATCTGTGTATGTGGACTTATGGATATGATTATATATATAACCTGACTACATATAGTTACATAATCATGGGCATATGCATGTGTGACATGTTTGTGGACTTCTTTCTATATCTTTATACGTATCTGTCCGCATTTATGGGCCGCGAAAACACATGTACATCTCCGGATACACCTTTAAGGCACGCGTCATTGGAATAAGTGTCAACGCTCTTTCGCGCGACAGAGTGAAGTGTGATGTGTTTGATATTTTTGGCAAGATTATTTGAACTATTTCACTCAAATCTCATTTAAATTTCATTTCACTGAATTTCAGAAATTTTTGTATAAAAGGAAACCGACTCGCTTGGGCGTTTCCCTTCTTTATCGAGTTGTCATGACAGTGAATGTGAATATTTACATCTTGGCTTATTGATGTTCATATGTCTTTTATTATTTCTGCTGTGCGTACTCCTAAAGCTTTCGCGAGCTGTGTCCAGCCAAGTCGTGCGTTGTTACAACAGATAGAGCTTGTCGCCTTTGTAGAGTCCAGGCGGGCTATGGCCGGTCAGTTACAAACAACGCAACGAGTAGACAAGAAATATATTGCCGACACGTGAAATCGACGAGAGCGAGCGAACAGCGAGATGAAACGTTAGTACAGCAAAACTTCGAGAGAGCAGGCAACGGAGCGGAAACGTTTGAGTGCGCAGGTGACATGCCGGTAACCATACTCGTTCAACCAAACGTTTAAGCGCATACAAAATGTGGGGAGTGGAAGGAGTACAAATACTAGCTGTAACCTTATCGCAGTTAGCAATAAAAAAATATGGTCGCTAAAAACAGAAGGTCTGACGAAAGGCAAGATACTGCTCCATCGCTGACCGATCACACACGCACCACGACAAGTGAAGTGACGCAGGTATCCAGCGACGGCATGTGCGGGGCTCTTCTTAGCTCTTATAGTGGACAAGGGCGCGTGTACGATCCTCGCCCACTAATAATTTAAAACGCCTCCGCTGGAGAACTGTCGACACGTAGTCCCAACAGGCATCGAATAAAAAGAACGCGTCAGGGTTCGGAAACAAGGCGTATATTTTCAACAATTTTGGGAAATGTGATAAGCAATCAGTTCTAGCCTAATCTGGGACCAACGGCATCAACCAGGTGAAGAAAGAAAGGAAGCGCGAGTTAGGCTTTAATCCATTCGGCCGCACTCAAAAGCGCGCCAGGCGAGAGGGAGGTGTGTGAACTTTGAGTGCGCACTCGAAGTTGTCTAACGCGCGTTAACCAACACTCAAAAAGCTCTGAGCTGAATGACCTGTAAAAACAAACACGTTCCTAAGCCACGTTACTGTTGATGCAGTAAAAATCCGCTCTCAGTTAGCTACTATCAAACCCTCTTACCTACCTGGTCCAGAGGGTATACACCCTGTTGCTCTCAAACACGGAGGGGATGACATCCCTTTCCTTTTGCTTAATATTTAT
>QNGE01001466.1:135962-164925 GCA_008508345.1 Paragonimus westermani | reverse complement strand
CAAATGGTATCTTGCCTGTGCTTAATTAAGTGAATAAATGATAAGCAACTAACAACAGACGTCCTGTCGAGTTCCAGTCACATCTGTTGGCGGCTGACTGTTCCTTAATCATCTATTTATTTCGATCAAAACCGAGGCACATTGGAAATTTTTATAGCACATCTAACATAAGTGTGGTGCTGTCTTGCGTGATACTACTGCTTGTTCAGACGCCAACCACTGAGTCTCTATCGGAGAAGTCTCCTTGTCTTGCGAAAGGCCGAAAACATCACCGTTTTAGGCAATTAACAAAGCTGTCACGGACATGTGATCCTTCAACTTACAGGTTCACAGACCGTAGAGTCAGTTACAACACTCTCAGAAACGTTGATCAGTTGAAAACATCTGTAAATGTGTTCGTAGGGCGAGCTCACCGACCGTTAGCCGACCAGGAATAGCGAGTCCCTTTTTCACAGGGTCATTTGTTGCATAACGTATTACATAAACGGTATGTAAAACAGACGGGCAATGTGAAACAGAAAACATAATTGCTCGGTAATCTCTGGTCTACACGGCTGACCCTACCTCGAATAAAGACCTATGCTTTGCCGGTGGCGCCTCTGGATAAGTCGTGGTTCTCCGCAGCATGGAGTGGTGCATCGTTCGAAGTTTTCGGCCCATGAGTGTTTCTGCAGGAAACAACTGATTTGATGTGGCACGGTTGGAGGTGGTTGTGTAGATAATCAAGAACTTTCGTAGGATTTCTTCCGACGTTCCCTCTCCCTTTAACTTGAGAAGTGCTCGATTGAAAGTATCTAGGAGTCGTTTATCTTGACCGTTGGACTGGGGATGGTAGGGTGGAGGGCGTATGTGGCAAATGGCATTAGGCGTGTGAAAATTCTGAAACTCACGTGACGTGAACTGTGTGCCATTGTCTGATACAATGGTCCCCGGAAGTTCCTGTTGGGAAAATATTCTATCCAACACCTGAAAGGTCTTCGACGTGGTCGGGGAAGATATAGCGGCGATCTCCGGCCATTTGGAGTAGGCATCCACGGGAACCAGATAATGTACTCTGTTGACAGGACCAGCGTAATCGATGTGTAGCTGAGACCAGGGTTTGTCCGGTTGCGGCCAGGGTACCGCTGCCAAGCGAGGCAGGGTTTGGTTGCTTGTTGACAGCGCGCACAGTCTTCGACGAAACTTTCGATGTCCTCATCCATACCGGGCCAATAAGCGCACCTTCGTGTAATGGACATCATTTGACTCATTCCCGGATGTGCGGAGTGAAACTGACGGGGTACTTTAAACCGCACACAATATGGAACGACAACACGATCACCAAACATCAAGCAATTATTCACCACATATTGTAAGCTCCATCTGTCGTGAATTTGTTTCACTTCTCCGTCGAATTTTCCGATTGGCCAATCCTCTGTGGTGTATCGCATGGCCTGTTGGAGGACAGCGTCTTCATTTGTTGCCTGCTGGATTCGAAGTGCTGTAAGTGGTAAAGCTCTCATGTCACTCGTGAATTAATCGACCACATGGTCTGTTGCCGTTAATGCCGCAATGACTGCTTCTTCCTCCGATGTGGGGTAGTCGTTAATTAGTCGCGATAGGGCATCCGATTGACCAAACTCCTCAGTTCATCGGTACTGGATCTTGAAGTCGTAACCAAGGAGAGTCAAGGCCTATCTTTGTAGTTTGTTAGCTGAGTGTGCAGGGATACCTGTTTTGGATCCAAAGGTAGACAATAACGGTTTATTATCAGTTAACAGCAGGAACTTACGCCCTTAGATCAACTTGTGGAAACGTCGTAATGCAAACACGAGAGTCAAGGCTTCTTTCTGGATCTGACTGTATCGTTTCTCCGTTGGTGTAAGACTTCGTGGTGCGTGCATGACAGCCTTATGGGTTCCATCGGGAAACGTATGGAATATGACAGTACCGACACCATACGCGGAAGCAACAAGAGCCACAACTATCTGGGGTTTGGGGTCGTAGTGAGTGAACAAGAGATCGGAACTGAGCATTGACTTCAGTTGAGAAAACGCGGATTCACAATCGCTGGATCATTTCCATGGGACGTCTTCCCAGAGCAGTTTGTTCAGCGGTGGCCTGATATTATGAAGCGATGGAAGAAATGCCGAATAATAACTAATTAGACCAAGAAATCAACGAAGGGAACTCACGTCTGTAGGAGTCGGATAACTTGAATATTCTCTGGATCTGAGTATCGACCATCAGTATCAAAGATAAATCCGAGGTACTTGACGGATTGAAGGAAACGGTTGCATTTCTCCGGTCGAGGACGGAAGCCAGTATCCTGGATACGTTGCAGTACTTCTTCAGTTCGTTTGCGCCGTTCATCTGGAGTCACACCGACGATAAGCACATCGTCTATATACACTGTCACACCTGGAATGCCAGCCAAAAAGGTGTCCATCAGCTGCTGGAAGATTGCTGGAGCGGTCTTAATGCCAAGAAGAAGCCGGTTATATTGAAATAAACCGCGGTGAGTATTAATGGTGAGCAACTTCAACTTGGAGGTAGGTCTCTGCGAAATCCAGTTTAGCAAAGAATTTTCCTCCATTTAAGGTTGTGAACAAATCATCTGGCAAAGGGTAGTGGTGTTTGAAGCGCAGCGCTTAGGCCAGTTGGGAAATCAGCACAGATCCGTAGTGCTCCACTTGGCTTCTTGATAACCACAATGGGGGCCGCCCATGTAGAATAAGACACAGGTGTCAAGACACCTTCACGTTCGAGTCGTTGTAGTTTAGCATCAATTTCTGGCATGGATGGGCAGGGAACCGGTTGTTTCGGACGGAAGACTGGTGTAGAACCAGGATACACTTGTAAAATAACTCTGCTACTGTGCAGTGACCAAGTCCTGGTTTGACAAGCGATTCAAATTGTATTACAATATAAAAAGACTGTTGATCAAACAAAGCGTGACTCACCTGGTTGCAGACTGTTAATGGGAGTGTCCGCCAAACCCAGTCGATCAAACCAGATGAGGCCAAGTAGGTTGAGCTCTGATGATGTCACGAAGCAGGATCCGTGAAACATTGTACCACGGAATGAAACGCAGCAATGAAGCTGATATGTGAGTGGAACGTGACCACCACATGCACTGATGGCGATCTGTTCGGCCTCTTGTACCGGAGGTTGCCCAAGCGTGTGCCAGAGTTTCTCCGAAATGATAGTTATGTTGGAAGCAGTTTCTAACTGTAACCAGACCGGTTGACCATTAATATGAAGGGATATGAGCTTACGTCGGCTTGGGGCGTTGACTTGGAAGACTGCCATCAAGCTCTTTTTGTTGCCGACTGCTGTGAATCGTGACTTGGATCGCGACTTCGATCTGGCCCTTGAACCAGCAAGTGTACGTTGCTGACCTGACTGACAATATCCTTCTTTATGGCCGACTGAATTGCATTGCCGACATCTGTGTTGTTTGAATGGACAGAACCTGACGAAGTGCCAGGCCACACAGTCCAACATGTTGCAGGAGGCTTCTTCCTAATTTTCGGGCCGTTCGGGCCAGATGGTGTATCGTGTGACGGGCTGCGGTAGAGCCATTTGGTAGAGCCATTCCGGTACCACCTTGGCACCCAGACTGGACCAGAGTGGTGACATGCTTCAAGTTTACCCGTTGTTGGCACTCTGCAGCTATGTCGTTCAAGGTGAGATTTGGTTCTTGTTCCAAACGGTTCAGCAACCGGGTGCGTATATCAGCCAACCATGGAGATTGGGGACTGCATATCAGCATCAGCGACTTGAATCGATCGTCCGTCAAGGACTTTAGCCTGAAGGTTCACATTCACGATTAGCCAGTCCAACATACGTCAGAAAGTCATGAGAATCGTTCACTACCACATTGAGACATCTGTAACAAATACTGAACAAAGGAGATTGATCACCGAGCAGATGACTAAGCGACTGAATAGTGTCCTTGAAATTATAGTCTCGATGTTTATCAGGCAAAATACTGTTGCAATACTTGTCTAATTCGGCTTCACCGAGCTCACGAAGTAGCTGTCTGACTTTCCATTCATCGTCGTGGCCAACGAAATCAATTGTAAATAAATCCACATAACAATTCCAACTTGGACGGGCCCATAATAAATCAACAAACATCGCCAAAAAATGTTATAACGCGGAGTGACCGAGCGAACACAATGGAGATGGAACGACCTTACGACGCAAATGCTGTACGCGATGTTGTAACCCCGAAGAGCCGATCCCCAAGCAGACTATGAAGGAAAAACACTGGTCTCCAGAAAGAGCTTTTACTGTCTTAATCCGAAGACAAATTACAAGCGCAGCTCTTGCGTATTTATAACTCGTCAAGCGACCTTGTGAATACTGTTCAGTGAAGCGCATGAAAAGCGTCCTAGGTCGTAAATCAGCGAATTGGCGTCCAGTATGTAAATCGGCGCGAGAAATGAAAATGATGGTGCAATAGTGGCGCGGAAAAGAGAAACTCGAACTTTAAAAGTAATAAATGTTAATTGTCGGTTAATTGGACTGTTTTTGGGGGGTATTTAACATCCCCAACAAAAACATCACTGTTTTAGGTAATTAAGAAACTTCTCACAGATATGCGATTCTTCGACTTTTACAGATGTTACCGATCCTTCCTTATTATTTTTGGCACCTCGCTTACACCATTGTATTCAGATTGGGGCCTCGTTGTGTTATCCGTACTTCTGTCTGACCCCTTTTCAAACCTTGCTTTGTTATTGGCCACAAACGCTGTAGGCACGAATGAATATGTGACCATGTTGTCTTCGGAATAAGCGGCATAATAACGCTGTTTAAAGGTGAGTCTCTTTCCTATCTTCATGCGTTAGCCTTGGGTGGTTGGGTTGGCTGAGAAGTTCCGAATTAATGGTGTATACTCCGTCGTCTGTTGTTCATTATCCTTGTCCGTCGTTCCGTTAATCGCTCTGTCGTCGACCGTTGTATCCTCTGTTATGGTCATTTAACGCGTTCGTAGAACGTAGATCCAATTACAGCAATGTTCATGTGACCCCTGGAACTTCTTATCGTTTACCGGAATATTCCATCCGACAGCAAATACAATTCAGTTGTCAGGACTGCTCGCTTTGAACTCTGGAAACAACTACGAGAGGAACGTTAGATTTGGTGGACACAAAGTGCTATCGAGATGAAACAAGCCGCTGCTATCAGGAACTCTCGGGAACTGTTCGATCTCACCCGAGTAACTGGTACCAGGAAGTCAGATTTGAGCGAGGTAATCTTCGAAGTCAATAGTGAACCTATTCATAACGTGCAATGAAGCTGAGCACCTCCAACAACAGTTCAGCCGATCATCTACGCCACTGATTATGTCTTAAGGTTTTGCCTGTGTTTCTTAATCCGTTGACTATTCTCCAACCTCAGCAGCAGAAGTCTCACTCAAGATCAGGTTTCTGAAACGCTACAAAGCATTCGGTACAAACGAACTATTTCCTGCCCTTGTTGTAGATGGGAGCCTAGTGTTAGTTAAGCAGCTGAAGGCTCTTTTCCAGGAACTTTAGATCGGTAAAGTCGTTTCAAATGACTGAGGTTCGTCCAACAACCTCTCTGTTCATAAAAAGGACTCAAGCACTTTGCGTGCAAATCACTAAGGACCGAGTCCAGCTTGTTCGTAATCAGTGTACTTCGCAAACTGAGTGGAACAATCGAGCAGTACACCTATGAGAAGCAACCTGGATTTCGCCCTGAAACATGGCTGCACTGACAGTATTTTCGCATTCCATCAGATGGCTGAACCCGGCCACTCATATAGGAAGTCAACAACTGTTACCCTTTTAGACATCAGAAGAGCCTTTGATTCAGTTGATTCTGGGACCAGAGGGGGATGCAAACAGTGGCAAACTTAACAGATCCTGCACAGGGCCCGACTGTGGCTCAGAAGAAGCGGGGAGACTTCCCGGGTAATTTGCCAGGCAGGATGATACGTGGAGAGCCAGAGTGCATTTTTAGAGGCTAGGGAGAACAGAACACAAGAAAGTTATTGATTTACTTCTACTCAGAAATGTTTCAGACCTACAGTTTGATGAGACCACGAGGGTCATGAATAACATGTTTGATGAGCAGTCCTCAGTGTTCACTGTTCGGCATCAGTGTCCATAACCGGTGAAAAATAACGCTGATGACTTTGTGACCTATGTCTACGTTGTAAGTAGGGAGTGCAAACGTGAGCTCCGTAGCTTAACTCATGATCAATTTAAATGTCATATCTATGTCTGTGAGCTACAGCCATCCTAGGAAATAGACATCCGGACATGCACCTTGAGCAGGATCGAGCAGAACTCAGATATTACTCAGTTACAAAGTATCACCGGTTAATCAATCTCAGACGAAGCGGCCATGATCGAACAGTCACTGTTGAACAAACGTCCAGGTTTCAGATGTGCGACTGTCTCAATCAGCCCAAACGAGAAGTACAGGAACCGTTACCAGGGAAGACACACTGAGCCGCACACAACTTGCTGACATTGCACGGAACAACACTGCTTCCGATGCTGTCTCTATAAGAAGCACAGGTGCAACAAATGCGACCGATGGCAATATAACGGAGATCCCTGTCGGATTGAAAAACCGCACAAAACGAAGTCCGATGGTCAACCGAAGGTAGTACGTCCAATTGAAATCACAGACATGTACAAAGCATAAGAGCAAGACGCACTGTAGTTGATAAAAAGTGTTCGCGTTCAACTACAGTCAGAAATTGTTTTAGATACCAGACTAATTTTGTGTTGCGTCTGGAGGTCGAGGGGAAAACTTAGTGAGAGAAATAGAGTATGCTGTCAGTAATGTTTCCGGTGGAGTTCTGTAACCATCTGGGACAGTTGAATGTGCAACCAACTCGGACTACGTTCGGACAAAAGATCGTCGCTGTCTCATTGAATATCTGGAATATAACCCCATTGAAAAGTACTGGACAGAAAAGATACAGACCCCGCATAAATCAATCAACAATACCAGCAATCGGAAATAGCTAGAGAGAGTTGGTAAGGGCAGTTGTTTAGCCCAGATTGAGCCCATAATCAAGGTTACAAGTTTGTGCACTTAGCTGACTTCGGTGTTTCTTCAGGACATTAATAAATGGAACTATAGCGTTGGATGGATTTCAAAATACCCCAGATATATGCCCCCAAATTAGCGATTATAGCTTGAGATGAACTTGACAGAATGACTGCTTCAAATACTGTGTCACATTTCACACTATACGTTTAGTTTGGGCATACACTGCAAGAAGCAAGAAGTGCATTATGGAAAACGGTTTGTATTCTTCTTTTGTATGTGCCTACTGAATATACTCCTCGGCTTACGAAACAGAGTTATATCATAAATTGTCCATCCGAATGTCTTGTCTTATTTCACACTCTTATGAGAAGGCATCGATTCACTTGCCATAGACAGTGGACAACACTGAGCAATTTTTAGCAAAATTAATCCGTGGCGCATCTGCTAACTATGTACGATCGTACCTTGCCGTGTTTCGGAACTTAGCAACTATGGAAATTAGAGATCTATCACCATGAGGCATTTAAGTAGCTTTCTACAACTAAAATCAAGAAGGTATAGGTTCGAGACTAATGCCATTGAATGCACCTGACCGTCGCCGTTAGCCATCTAATCGACTTCCATATACAGAGATCTAATCGTCTCATGAGAGTTTAAACACTTCCTATCCAACGGAGTGGTATCATGTCCGTAAGAAAACGCCGGTTTATACTGAGGATTCTTCACTGTTGTATGACAGTTGGTTATCGATATCAGTCACTGGTGTACTATTGAGGCTGATAATAGAGACGGGACAATAGCAAACATAGAGAAGTCTAAACAGAGAAATTAACATTCATTCACCTACCAGTACTTACTACGTCTGAGTTCCAAGTGTTTTGGCAGCCCTGGAAACGTTTTATTCCACGGAATTGTAATCGGAGGAGATGCGTGTACGTCCGGGCCGAGCAGATGGACAATCGCATCGAGGAAGAGCATAGAATTAACCCACAAACCAGTAAAATGTGTAGCGAACAGTACTCGGCGGACGCCATCAAAACGCCCAATATCTTCAACAACCAAGCTTTGGAACACGCGGCTTTCGTTTTCAGACTGCGGATCAACGTTGTTCAACTTTACGCAAAAAATTGAGACATTCTCTTAGACGATTTGTAAACGACAAATTTAAAATTCATCGTAGGCTATAACGAAACGTCTCAGACACAGAGATACGTTGTCAGGTAAAGTAACACAGGACGACAATTAAACATTCAACGGAATGGAAATGCACACGCAGTGCAAATTTTGAACGATGATATAACCGTTGAGACCACTCAGTCATGACAAACAAGGCCAGACAGAAAATTCGATTAAAAAGAGCTACAAAATACTGTCTCGTGATAACAAAAATAAATTATGGAAATTCAAGAAATCATGATGTACCATAATTCTAGGAACATATGTATCAGCGTTGTTTCCTAAGCATTAACGTGTGAAGTGAGGACATAAAACTGTCAATGAAGACCCTTCTCTATGCCTGTCTTTGGTGAGAGCAGGCTCTACCGATAGCTGAATGCAACCTGTTGTTATGGCTCGGATAGGTTCAAAGCGTTTCGTTAACCTACGTTGGAGCATGATGGAAGCAACAACCTAGTAGCCATTTTGTGACCAGGACTAGGAGCACGAAGATTTTTGCACAGAGCCGGCTTCCATAGGACGTCGCTGTCTTCTCGGTTGAAGTCTAAACGAACACTGTTAAGTGATGACGCCAATCGCATACTTGATGCGAGTCTGTGTTAGGGATAGAGTAAAGCTCCCCGTAGAAGACGAAATTGAGGTTGTATTGGACTATATGGAGCGATTACTGAGATGCAGAGAACCTACAAATTCAAACACTACTCCGCGTACTGACGCGATTTTCAACGTCATTTTTCATGCCCAACACATTAAGTGCATGCCATCCGTGGACATGTTTGTCGTTGACTTACCCTACTAGTTGAACGGGATGACCGATAGGGGATTTGCAGCGTGCTATTTCGTCGAGGGCTAGTGGCCCCAATTGATGCACATTGAGTGTCAAAGACAGACAATTTGTAGTTCATAGTTTGTAATGAGAGTTTATTCCGGAACTAATCGCAGACGTGTTCTTCAGCAATAGTACGCGAGATTTAGGTTTGCACAGCGTAAAACTGTCGATAATACAGAACTAGGATGAGTTGGACGACGTATCCGCTAGTACAGTACACTTGGAACTGGAAGTGTGAGTTTTAGCCGAATCAATTGGCCAGTGTCTAAAGTCTGGTAGCACAAACACGCGGACATATTCGAGGCTGGGGTTCAGTGTGTCCGGATGCTCTTTCGCACAATGAGTCCTCTGGAGATCAGGTACCGTACGAGTAACACATCACCAAAGAACACCTACAACTTCCTCTTCGACAAGGTCAAGTGCATCAGCCACTCATAACTAACAGTCATCTGTTAAGCCATATAGGGCCGCAACTGTAGTTGAGGTCTCAGGGTCAACTACTCAAGAAGCCTGCCAGTTGACTAAATTCACTATTCCCCATGTTCTTAGGCGATAATGCTTTCGGCGGAAGTGCACTACGCTGGATTCCGATAGCACTGCAGTTCAGGTGCAGCTGAACACCGCCTTGGACATCGTAATCGTCGAATCACATCGGCTGATCAAAACTCCAGCCAACCATCAAATATTTCTATCCAGGGTTTCAAAAGGCGCGATGTGACTATCAAGATAACCGATTCGCGAGGTCGAAAAAGCCTGCTGTGGCCGCGCTCCCACAGTTGCAGATGGCCGGTGTACTTTTATTCTGTCCCCTGCTGGATGTCTTACCAGGCGTTGGCGGTCCGTTTAACTTGGATCAATAGACTTCTGCTTTCTGATTGGTTGGTTGTCAGATTGGTCATATTTATGGTTAATATGACAGGTTTTGGTCACCCACAGGGTCGCAGGAACCCAGAGTACGCCCTCACGCTCCGCATTCTGGTTTCTCACGGTTAACAGAGTTGTAACATCTATTTCACATGTAGCCGTTGACTCACGGATCACCCGAAAGCAGATGTTAGAGCTAGACTGGAATGATGGGCTGAAAGTCCTGGAAGTGTCTAACGAATGATAGGACAACGGCAGAACACCGAATGAGACCCAATGCTATTGCGTCACACGACGGCTTCGGTAGAAGGGAATCGTATTATTCGAGAGGAGCCTGGGGTGCTGCGCGAAAACCACAGCCGTCAAGACAGGTCATCAGTCTCACGACGAAAACGACCAGTCGCATAAGTTGCCAGGCCCCATGCAGGCAAGAAATGAGATTGCATATACGAATGTGATTTCTCCAGAGCAGCCAACTATTAGGCGTAGGCAGTAATGACCGTTGTGGTGATGAGACTAAAGGGAGCCATGAAGATCGACTAACGACCCTTCATGTAGGTCAGCGTGGTCTTAGATATGCGTTTGTACCCTCTCTCTCTTTCCGTGCTTGACGATTTTCCTGCGAAGACGAACAGCGGAAAATGTTTCGTAAATCCGAACTTCACAGACGCATACCAAAAGGTATAAGTGATAGTATACTCCAAGGAGGTGCTGAACATCAACACCCACCGCGGTCTGCTCCAGGATCAGTGTCCTCCATTAGATATAGGGACTGTGGTAGCAGTTTTCTAACACATTATGGGTGGGGCGCCGACCTTAAACTGTTGAGCCCCTTCAGATAAGAGTTCGCTGAAAAGTCTATAGGAATGTGAAAGCTGCCACCAATTGTAAATAAAGTTCAACTTGTAAACGAAAAGCCCCTACCACTTGCCGGTCAACAAATGCATAAAGAGAACATAATTAGGGATGATAACTCAAAATGTGTCGGAAGTGAATCAGAGTCGATCACAGTAAATGGGACAATATAGGCTTATTTTTAGATCCTTGCAGTGCTTTGTATTATAACAATTTACTCAAGAGGGTCATACGTATAAAACACTTCGACCACTGGGTGTAAACAATTTAATGAAAGACTGATGCAGCTGTTTTGCAGCAGCATGAGTAGGGAAAAACAGCCTGTATTTATTGGGCGCTATAAGGGTCTGCGTCGTATCCCTGAAATGGACGTGAATCAACCTCCGTATCCTGACAAACATTCAGAGAATGCCTGGATGATTGAATCCGTATTTCTAAGTTGGTAGGTTGAACTAAGCTAGAGAGTGATAATCCAAAAACGCCAGATTCTGTCATTCGTGGGCAATGCACCCTATCATCGCCTCAGTACGAAGCTTGACAGCGTTAGGCTTATGCTCTTATCACCACATCTCGTGAACGGTCTGCCAACCGGGTTGAGGGGATTTCCAAAAGCACGTACACGCCAGTAAACGGTAGCCCGATGTGGACGTCTTATGGCTTTGTCCGTGATGTACCATTGGGCTCAGATAAGGGTGTTAAGGTCACTGCAGGGTACGCTTATCAAGCCCACCGTTCAACATGCACTGAGTGTGCGCATAAATTGCGATGGATAGCGGCCCTTCGACCAGATTGTGTCGGTCCCACCGTGTACGGGATTTACCTAAACAATGGAACAGACACAACCCAGTAGCAGAACACGCTGACAGGCTGGCAGCCAAAGTTTACACTAGTAGGATACAGTGATCCAGAGTACGAGCCAAGTACTGGGGGCGCTAAAGACAAGCGCTGAATCTTGCCAGTCGTCGTAGTCGGCACTCTTACGAAAGTGAAAGAAACCCAGCGTTGCATCGCACACGGAACTTGCTTGAAGTGAAACGACAACGCTCGGTAACAAGGCCACAAAACCTGGAAACGCCGTAAAAACATGGAATTTTTGCGACACAGCGCGTGTACAGACCTCGTGTCGTAACCCAACCAATTTATGGTAAGCTCTCCTGCCCGAAATTCACTGAAATGTTTTGACCGCACTTCCTACCGTCAGACGCACATGTGCTTGGAACAGGGCCACCTGTGTAGTCGTATCTGGACGAGTCAATTCACAGATATGTTGTGGTGTGATGCACCAGCCATGAGTTAAGCAAAATACATCAAAAGACCTTTATGTATTGATTGTACAGTTGTTTGGACAAGATGAACGAACATGTGCAAAACCCTGAGAAATTTGTTAGAGTAATTAAGTAGCTTATGTCGTAATCAGACGAGTGGATAAGTCATTATGATCATGAAGTGATGCAAGTGACTCACGTAGTCAGCTGGAGAAATTCAGCTGGCCCAAACTTGCTTTGTCGGCATTCGTGAGTTTCAGCATACATGTAGACAGCATAGAAACCTACACGTCATCCGACTATTTCGCTCACATCGTTCGGTTTAAGGCTTAGGTGATTTAAATCCTCGTGTAATCTACCTTCCTAGAGAGTGCTTCCCTCGCGATGGAAGCTTCACACAGATGAAGAGTAAAGATATTGACATGAATTTGCACTGAACTGAACGGTCGAGTTGCTAAACGACGGCTGAAGGTCAGTCACGCGGATTTTACTGTAGAGATCACAGATGGGGTCTGTGTGCGGTCCACATATATCAACACTGATGTCCCTGAAACCAATCCCCGTGTGACCAAATAAACCACAAAAATGTGTCATTTTTTAGTCCCGTTGAGGGGAATATCATCATCTGTTACGGATGAAAAATAGTCTGGTACGTTTGAATTCCTTGGAACTAAAAACGTTACCCCTAGGTCATGATCATAAAATACCACCGCATAAGTCTGAACGTACTTATGTTGAAGCCCAGTTTGAGAATCAATCGAGCACTGTCTGCAGAACTCACAACATGCTAGTGTGGACATCCTATCTGGTGGAAGACTGACCGATCTTGATTATGCTGACAACAAGATGTTGCTGTTTGTCAGCCTTCAAAGGAACACAAACAATGCTNATCATGGCATTCAGGTTATTGTCCTATGGACAATTGCTGCACAATTTCAGGTACCTACAGCAGATTGGCAACATCTACCTTCTCGATTGAAGCATCAATGATTCATAATAAGGTCTGCAACAAGAGACGTCAGGAAAGATGACGACCAATCGGATACAGTTATGTGTATTGTGGTAGTAACTGAGCTAGCTGCCTTTGGAGTGTGGGTAATCAGTAAAACGATGTAGTGATGCAGCAGTAGCGGCGAGGAGGTCAGCTGTCTTGCATATACCACCTTTTTCTCACTCGCGACCCGTCTGTCTAGCTGCAAAGTGCAGGGCGCGGTTAGTGGTTGGTTGTTGATTAGCTCCCATTTATCACTCTCATTTAATTCATAACTACGACTCGTTTTTCCTCCCGGAGGTGCTCAACAACGAAGCATCAGTTTTAACCATAAATGTAGAGGTATCGATTAAGATGATGAACACGCACGCCTCGGACCAAATCAAGTTAGAATACTGATCATAAAGAAGGAAAAAAACTTACCACAGCGTCATCCACGGTGAATGGGACACCTGAGCCATGTAAGAACACGTCATCAATATCAACCAAAACCCAACGTAAAAGGTCGGGAGAAACGCCACCTGAAAATGATTGAGGTGTCGTGCATCAGATTTAGGACATCTCTGTGAACAAGCGTCGAGTAAATTTTATGCAGCAACCGAATACAAAAGCTAAATGTACCTCACAAGTCTTCCGGTGAAGCACGCACACGAACGCAAGGGTATACGTAGAGCAAACGATGGTATGGAAAATCTATCGACGACGAAAACGTGCAAGTTCTTTTGCACCAACCATGAGAAATAACTAAATAGAAGGGAAGCAGTAGGTATAAATATCCTGGGCGAATAAAAAACACTAGATGGTACCTAAATTTACAAGTGTCACACTGGGGAATAGTGTTGGCTGCACGCCAATAGCCATTCAAACAAAAGCTGATACCGCAAACGCGTCCGGTCATCACCATCTTCACCTCTAGGTTGTACCCGTGGTTACTATGACTCAGGCAGAGTAGCAAATAAATACGAATGTAAGAAGAAAGCGCTAGCTAAGACAGCAATGGAGATTCGTGGAAAAGAACAGTCAACAATATTATTGACACAGCCTCGTCAATAACTACAGCACACTGCCATGAATGAAAGCATTTCTAATCACCGGTGCGAACGTCTATGCGATGCAACAGATGACGAAAGTTGAGGAATGCACTACGTGCTTCTGCTATTCCCATGCACATCACGTCAGTAACACCAAAAACTGATGAAATGATACCATCAAAGTGGGTGATGCGAACGACGAACTCCATTGATCTTTATGCATCAACAAGGATTGGGTAAGTACCAATTGCCTTGTAATTACACTGTACATTTAGAAAGTAAAAAGTGCATACCACAAAGATCGGCCATAGCACTTAACCCGTTCAGTACGGTCTACGTGTTGTTTGCACACGAACTAAACAAAACTGAAGTCCGCACATTCAATTTATCGAATTTACTACGGATCAGAAGACCTACTCTGAGATCCTCGGAAACCCCGAGTGCCATTTCCGAAATATCCTCCATATTATGGCAAAAAGGGAGGACGGACAACCCTATTGAGCGCCACTTGAAGTGAGAAATGCTCGATATACTGCCCACTGAGAATCGACATGCAAGACTTGGGCAAAACCGACATATTTCATTAGGGCTTCCGTGAGGCGCAGACGGTCCCAGAAAACATGCTGGGCCACCAAACCGAAATCATTCTCCAGATCAAAAAATATCATGACTATTGGCTATTAAAAACTGTCGATGTTCCAGTATCTGTCGCAAAATCAAGACATGATCGACACACCAGTGACTACGCTTAAAACTAGTAAAGTCAGCGTTAGCGAAAGGCACAGCCCAACAACGTGTGGTAGTTTCATCGTTCCCTTTAATCATGAAATGTCTTGATAAAGAAACTGCTATGTATGCTCCATCAATATATTGACCAACGTGCAATGTCGCGCCAGATTAGTGAAGGACGTTCATGAACGAAAGATTCCATACGGTGGAGAGCATGGAGAAAACAAGTTCCAATAAACCGGGTCAAACCAGGCAGTGATAGCAGAAAGTGCATTATGTTTAGGCTAACAAAGGAGGTGTTAGTAACATGAGTAAAACACTAACGTTAGAACAACAAACTAAACCCAACACTTCACATTTGTGTAGCCACGAGGATGAAGAGAAAATAACAAATTGTTTAATTTTCTCAAAGACGAATCAGTGGAGCACTGTCTGCGACTCTCACAACATCCCATCTCGTGGAAGACTGACCGATATTGATTATGCTGACAACAAGATGTTGCTGTTTGTCAGCCTTCAAAGGAACACAAACAATGCTAGACGCTAATTTGAGTCCTACTAACTATTTCGCAATACGCTTTGCAGCCTCAAAGTGCAAAATGATTCCACAAGATTGCTGTGATTACGCAGATTTAATGCTAAATAATGAAGTCATCGAGGTTGTTGACAGGCTTTTGTACTTGGGAGGCTGCATCAGCGGCCGCGGAGGTGTAGGGAATCAAATAGAATCACGTATCCCCAAAGCTAGGGCAGTATTCGCTCATCTAGAGCACCTCTGGCGACAGATAGGTTTGAGGGTTTCACATATAAGGCGACGGTGAGGTTTGTATTAGGTTACGGCAGCGAAACCTGGCCGATCGGGGTAGAAAACGTGTACAGTCCTCAGGTATTTGACCACCGATGTCTGCGTTCGACCGCCCGCGTCCGGTGGCATCAGCAAGTAAGTAACGAAGAGATCAGGGAGACGGGTATTTGGTAGTGACTGCCAATCGACTTCTCTTGTTCAGTCCCTACAGCTGCACACGCTTACATGGGTAGGCCACGAATTAATTATTCCAGCTAGTTGGCTGTCACACCAACCACTCTGTCAACGCTGCGGACGAGTGGCCTAAGGTGCAAACTGGACAGATGATGACCTGGCACAGAGAAATAAAACCGTTCACCAACCGGTTGGCCACTGTAGGTCGGGTTCGTCTCCCGTGCTGGGGGCCTCCCGACTCACAGTATCGGTGGCTGCAGACGTTGGCTGAGATGGCGGTTAACCGAGTTCAGTGGTGTGAATGTTGCCGTTGTTTGACCGAGTTGTCTGTGAACTGAATGCACCTCATGACGCGGGGCAGTGAAAGCCGTAAGGAAGCTGTCTTGCTGATAACGCCTTACTTTCACTTATAACTCGGTTGTTTGGTTGTAAGGTGTAGGCACATTGATGCTCAATGTTTGAATATACACGTAGTGATTTGTAGTCGCTGGGTCCATTCCACTCCTCTTCGTTTTCTACCGCCCGCCCTCTGTACGCCATTTGCTTCTTCTTCATGGTTGCGGGGCAGCTAAGAATTAGTGAGAACCACTGATGCACTACCGTCCGGGATGATGATTAGCAGAGCAAGCTTCGTAATATGCAAGCAAGAAGCCCAGAAGGCAGAAGGCTTTGTCTAAACGAGATCAAACATTATGTTCGTTCTAAGTCGAATACAACGTTAAGTAAGGCTCGAATGAACGGGACACTGAGACTGCAAATATCTGTGTGGCGAGTGCAGTAACTAGTCAACACACTGTCCCATACCCGACATGCTGGAAGCCGACATGCATACCGTTGCACACTGAAACGCATGCACAAATTCGACTGAGGTGGCTAAAACACAACACTGCCTACAGCGATCGTCGAAACATTGCTACCCTGAGTGTTCGTAGGAAGTCCGGTAAGAAAGGCTGATTGCTGATCGGTTTCATGGCGCGATCCACTGAAGAGATGGAACTAGTTCACCCCTCAAAAATATAACGGTTGCATGGTGGCGGTTTAGATACGAGTTTCTTCTAACCGAATGAAAAAGCAAACAACACATCGACCACGACAAATCCGCACCCGATCTCAAGTACATCAGAAGTTACTGCAGAACTGGAGTTGTATTACAGTCAACGACATTCTTGACTTTGACGAATGAACTCAAAAAAGGTGTTTCGTCATTCCACCTCATCTCAGTTAGATCGCAAACGGGATGACCGGAGACATTCATTGTGTACATGTAGGATGAACGCTACTGGGGTTGGACATTTCGCTCATCACAAAGTCAAGTAACGCACGATGTTCAATCTCCGACTACTAAACATGATGGCAGTTACAGAGGGCTCAGAATGATACGTCAAGCAGAAATTCACTTGTGCACTGTCTTTCCTATATTGCCGCGCCGTACAGAAAGTTCTTCATGTGCTATCTTGGTGAAATTGAATCCTCGGTAATACACTGCCTAAAAACAAATGCTCCCACTCTCACCGGAGCATGACAATCGCTACTGGCCTGGCTTACTTCTCTAGGGGTTCGAATCACCTCATTCGAACCTCTACACTTCTCCCCTTGTAAGCGGTCATTTCGGTCAACACGTAATCGACAATGCGTACCTCCTTAAAGTTCTATCGCAATATTGGACGCCACCACCGTGCTTATCAGAAAGTCCGTTAAGCACTAGCCTTAAAAACAACTCAGCCTGTGAGACACGTGGTGCATCAAGGTTAAGCGTAACGGCCAACATTACGGAGTTCGGTGTCAAGATATACAAGTGACCTAATTCATGTCTCTGGTCTATGTCCACTAACCACTCACTGTTTCAAAGTAACTGAAATGGTCCCTGTCGACACATTCAACGCCATTGGCAGCATCTCATAAATTTGTA
Organism: Paragonimus westermani; assembly: GCA_008508345.1. Taxonomy (NCBI): domain Eukaryota; kingdom Metazoa; phylum Platyhelminthes; class Trematoda; order Plagiorchiida; family Troglotrematidae; genus Paragonimus; species Paragonimus westermani. The sequence continues at coordinate 147,274 of QNGE01001466.1, read as the reverse complement.
CTGGCTGAGTCCCTATGTGCAGACTCGACTCAAAACTTATCGCATGGTACAGTTTCCCGACGAGTCCTCCGACAAAAACTCGCACAGACAATGCCAGTCTGTATCGGAAAAAGGTTGGCGCAGGAGTTTCACAAACTTTCGCTCCCACTCTATTTTCCTTGTTTAAAGGTCAGAGTTTTTTTCACAACTTCCCACGTCACACACACTCCTAGCGACCAGTCGGCTCTTCCTCGTTCCACCACCTATGCACACGGACGCTCCCGTCAACTGATGTATCGACCAAAACAGGCAGTGACTTAGGATGAACTGCAAAACGGAGTTCCCAAATACAAGAACCCTCAACCTTTTCAGACCCGGTTGACTGTTTCGCTTTCCGACATTTCACGCCCTCCGCCTCACCAGATGTTGGTTACAACATTGTTCAGTCCCATTCTCTTGAATTTGTCCTTTTCCACGAGTTAGTTTGTTACAACCATAATAAACTACAGGCTTCTCGCGCTTCGTGAAAACTCAGTATTCCTTTTAGAACCTGCAGATATTGCACCTTCTCAGTAATAGGTATACAGTTCTTAAGATACAGTCAGATACCACAGATGACGCTCTGATATATCTCCCTCTTTTGTACACTAGTCAAGCCAAAATTAAATCAACCCACTACCTATAGCTTCTGATTTTCACTCTACCCCATCGTAAAAATACTGTCCACAATTCACTACTGAACCCGATAAGGGTATCGCGTATCTTGTGTCACTTAATCGTTCTACGTATCAGCATAGGCCCAGTCGTCCATATCAAATGGCATTGATGTGTCGACACAGCAGGCTTTGCTCCTTTTCAAGACAGATGAAATGCGTCAGTCACTTCCCACTGAAGTCCTCCCAGTATTCAAAACAAGATAACAGAACTAACAAGCCGCCGTCTGGTACATAGTGCTTTTGGCCCAGTTTCCACATAACCTTAGGGTTGACATTTTCTCGGTAACCACCGGTTGCGTGTTAATAACGAATAAGTTTCACTTTCTATCGGAGAAGTCTCCGATTCCCAGAAAATATCCTTCTATTTGCCTTGCAAAACGCTTAAAACATCACACCAACCTTCAAAGTTGACATAGATATGTCACTCTCCGCTCTCCAACAGCATCATTGACATCTCGTTGCTTTTTCTCAAAACCCACCTACACGCTCTTCTCCTCTGATTGGGACCTCGCTGTATTGTCTAGACTTTTGCCTGGCTTGAAGCGTTAAAGCGCCCTCGAGTCCAACACTTCTGAGGAAGGCCACCCGAGGTGGTTGAAACGTATAGCAGTACAACTTGCTCCTAACGTTGTGTTGGTCTCAATCTGTTTCCAAATAACATGTTGAACACAACGCTCAAAATGTTTGACTTCAATCACACTAAATTCGGTGTGGATATCTTACAACCCGATCAAAATAGTTCAAAGTGGCTTGGGCGCGGCCTCGTAGCCTAGTCACTAGAACGTTTGCTGCGTTCGAGTATGCTGGTTCTGTTACTAGTTCGAATCTAGCCGAGACCCAGATTCCTCACAATTGACTCTCTGAAATAAATCACGGTCTTAAATGTTACACGGGCTAATGATTTGGTTTCCCAGCATAGACATCATAAACTAAAGCAAGCGCTTGCACACATACGGCCGAACGCTACCAGATACACTGCACAAAAACATGCGCGTTGTGTTCACCGGGCAGTTGAAGCTGAGGATAATTCATTGTGCAAATAGACACAGTTCAACACGAACACAGACACCTGTCTGCACGTGATGGTCATCCAGACACTTATCCGAATTATTAATACCCGGTCACTCATCTGCTCTGGTTGTTCATACACAAAACAGATGGGGATCGTATCCAGGCCCGGTGTGAATCCGTCGGGTAATCCTCAGCGTGTTTTGACACAACTAGCTACTCACTGACGCCATGAGTAGTCTATGACATTCCTCATCATTATCTCCGGTATCGATGTGGCACTGAGAACCATCAAGGTTCAACTTTCAGTCGCTTTCCCCGCCTGACAGTACGGTCTTTTCAACTCGCTACACTGACTCCGCTATTCCTCGTTATCGCCGAGAACAGCATAGATAAATTCGCATTGACTGTTCAAACTAAACGATTCTCTCCAATTTGGCGACAGTTCTCTTGACCCCGGGTCTCCTCCCCATCTATTCGAACACTCACTAGAGTTCACTCGCGAGCCATCCGGAAACGTTCTTTGCTTGCCTTCTCTCTTGTTGTGTGTGCTCGTCTTCGAGCAGCCCGAACTGGTCGCACACCCTTATTTGGCAACCTTGATTCCNCAGTGCTTTAGTAGACTGGATAGATGGACCGAAGATCGCCTTAAGCGAATTGTAGGACTTCTCGTGTTGCCGAAGATCTGCAAAACCCTGCATGCGCTCGCCCTGTTTCCTCCACTAGTTGCCCTTAATCCCACGAACACACTCGGCCAGTTGGCGGTGAATACTCCAGAAACTAGCCTTCTTCGCTCCATTGGCCTGATCCATTGTGGATGTGGCGAACGCAGCATTCTTCTCTCGTACCAAATCGGAGATAACCACGTTGTTTTCATTAAACCAGTCCGCGCGTTTCTTGCACTTCACAACGATCGTCTCAGTGGATGCTGCCGTGATCTGTTTCTTGAGTTGTTGCCACATATTCTCGGGGGATAGTGGATACAGGAGTGTTTTGCAGACGAGCGACGAGTTCTCCAGCCATCTGATATCCAACTTCTGCCGTTGTCCACAAGATCTACAATAAACAGGCTTACACACATGGATAAACAATTTGTTCCTGACCAGCCTATGATCTGTGCCACATTCAGCGCCGCGTATCACCCGCGTGATGTGTACCTCACGCTGCCGCACGATCACGTAGTCAAGCAGATGGTGGTGATCGCTTCATGGATGAATCCACGTCGTGATGCCGCGCGCATCCATGTGAAATCGGGTGTTCGTGTCAACCAGCTCGTGAATAACACACAACCGCAGCAGAGGATCGCTGCTCTCGTTGACTGAACCAACGCCGTAGGGACCGAGGACTCCAGGCAAAGCTACCGAGTAACGCCCAACACGAGCGCTCAAGTCGCCGAGAACAAACAGTCGGTCACTGCCCGCCGCCGACCTGAGTGTGGTGGACACCTGATCATAGAATTGTCCATAGACAAAACAGAAGGGGATCGTATCCAGGCCCGGTGTGAATCCGTCGGGTAATCCTCAGTGTTTTGACACAACTAGCTACTCACTGACGCCATGAGTAGTCTATGACATTCCTCGTCATTTTCTCCGGTATCGATGTGGCACTGAGAACCATCAAGGTTCAACTTTCAGTCGTTTTCCCCGCCTAACATTACGGTCTTTTCAACTCACTACACTGACTCCGCTATTCCTCGTAATCGCCGAGAACAGCATAGATAAATTCGCATTGACTGCTCAAACTAAACGATCCTCTCCAATTTGGCGACAGATATCTTGACCCCGGGACTCCTCAACATCTACACGGGACGCGCGATCAATTGGTCAACTAATTACGTTGCACAGTTTGCGATAGTTGGGTAACGTGTTCCGTATGCCAGCTGAGCGTTTACCGTACCGGACATTATACAGTGAGGCCACCAACAGCTGGGTAAAACCCGAGCCACAGTACCGTTGGTCAGGCTCATGGCTATTATGATNACAGTACGGTCTTTTCAACTCGCTACACTGACTCCGCTATTCCTCGTTATCGCCGAGAACAGCATAGATAAATTCGCATTGACTGTTCAAACTAAACGATTCTCTCCAATTTGGCGACAGTTCTCTTGACCCCGGGTCTCCTCCCCATCTATTCGAACACTCACTAGAGTTCACTCGCGAGCCATCCGGAAACGTTCTTTGCTTGCCTTCTCTCTTGTTGTGTGTGCTCGTCTTCGAGCAGCCCGAACTGGTCGCACACCCTTATTTGGCAACCTTGATTCCTTCCGCTAAGCTGAGTTGGCAGCCTGGCTGAAATCCGATATGCTGATCCAGAAGTAGCCACGGGAATTTGCAGTATATAATGTGCAAATGGTATCTTGCCTGTGCTTAATTAAGTGAATAAATGATAAGCAACTAACAACAGACGTCCTGTCGAGTTCCAGTCACATCTGTTGGCGGCTGACTGTTCCTTAATCATCTATTTATTTCGATCAAAACCGAGGCACATTGGAAATTTTTATAGCACATCTAACATAAGTGTGGTGCTGTCTTGCGTGATACTACTGCTTGTTCAGACGCCAACCACTGAGTCTCTATCGGAGAAGTCTCCTTGTCTTGCGAAAGGCCGAAAACATCACCGTTTTAGGCAATTAACAAAGCTGTCACGGACATGTGATCCTTCAACTTACAGGTTCACAGACCGTAGAGTCAGTTACAACACTCTCAGAAACGTTGATCAGTTGAAAACATCTGTAAATGTGTTCGTAGGGCGAGCTCACCGACCGTTAGCCGACCAGGAATAGCGAGTCCCTTTTTCACAGGGTCATTTGTTGCATAACGTATTACATAAACGGTATGAAAAACAGACGGGCAATGTGAAACAGAAAACATAAAAGCAAAATCCTAGGCAACGTTAAAACCACGCGAACTCCAACGACACAATTAGCAGTTTTGGGGCACACAGTTGGGGCTGTAGATAGAAAATCCGTAATTTGGGGACATCAGTAACTTTTGTAGTGCCAGATGACTGTAAGTCAAGAATAAAACTTACGGGAAGGAAATAATTTGAATCCCCCAGTGTAAATACAGTCAGACAGTAAGCTGGCGAGTCACGTAAACCCTGAGAGCAGATGAAGACCCCACACTAATGAAAAAGACGGCGAATAAAAAGAGCAGCTTTTTTTCAGAATTGTCAATGGAATGCAACTCACCGAGAAGTTTGTTGTATCCAGCTGTGTCTAACTCGTCAGCCCGCTCAAAGAACTGGCCGCAGAAACCAAGATTGAATTTGAAATCAGGAACGCTTCTGCGCCACTGATTCTGTGCGCGAACAATGGACTGCGTAACAAAAAGCATAGGAAGTAGAGAGNCCCGCCTAACATTACGGTCTTTTCAACTCGCTACACTGACTCTGCTATTCCTCGTTATCGCCGAGAACAGCATAGATAAATTCGCATTGACTGTTCAAACTAAACGATTCTCCCCAATTTGGCGACAGTTTTCTTGACCCCGGGTCTCCTCCCCATCTATTCGAACACTCACTAGAGTTCACTCGCGAGCCATTCGGAAACGTTCTTTGCTTGCCTTCTCTCTTGTTGTGTGTGCTCGTCTTCGAGCAGCCCGAACTGGTCGCACACCCTTATTTGGCAACCTTGATTCCTTCCGCTAAGCTGAGTTGGCAGCCTGGCTGAAATCCGATATGCTGATCCAGAAGTAGCCACGGGAATTTGCAGTATATAATGTGCAAATGGTATCTTGCCTGTGCTTAATTAAGTGAATAAATGATAAGCAACTAACAACAGACGTCCTGTCGAGTTCCAGTCACATCTGTTGGCGGCTGACTGTTCCTTAATCATCTATTTATTTCGATCAAAACCGAGGCACATTGGAAATTTTTATAGCACATCTAACATAAGTGTGGTGCTGTCTTGCGTGATACTACTGCTTGTTCAGACGCCAACCACTGAGTCTCTATCGGAGAAGTCTCCTTGTCTTGCGAAAGGCCGAAAACATCACCGTTTTAGGCAATTAACAAAGCTGTCACGGACATGTGATCCTTCAACTTACAGGTTCACAGACCGTAGAGTCAGTTACAACACTCTCAGAAACGTTGATCAGTTGAAAACATCTGTAAATGTGTTCGTAGGGCGAGCTCACCGACCGTTAGCCGACCAGGAATAGCGAGTCCCTTTTTCACAGGGTCATTTGTTGCATAACGTATTACATAAACGGTATGAAAAACAGACGGGCAATGTGAAACAGAAAACATAAAAGCAAAATCCTAGGCAACGTTAAAACCACGCGAACTCCAACGACACAATTAGCAGTTTTGGGGCACACAGTTGGGGCTGTAGATAGAAAATCCGTAATTTGGGGACATCAGTAACTTTTGTAGTGCCAGATGACTGTAAGTCAAGAATAAAACTTACGGGAAGGAAATAATTTGAATCCCCCAGTGTAAATACAGTCAGACAGTAAGCTGGCGAGTCACGTAAACCCTGAGAGCAGATGAAGACCCCACACTAATGAAAAAGACGGCGAATAAAAAGAGCAGCTTTTTTTCAGAATTGTCAATGGAATGCAACTCACCGAGAAGTTTGTTGTATCCAGCTGTGTCTAACTCGTCAGCCCGCTCAAAGAACTGGCCGCAGAAACCAAGATTGAATTTGAAATCAGGAACGCTTCTGCGCCACTGATTCTGTGCGCGAACAATGGACTGCGTAACAAAAAGCATAGGAAGTAGAGAGGTCAACTAATGTTACCACATACGGCGGAGTGGAATAATGGAAAGGAGAGCAGACTTGAGTAATTCGTAAATAATACAGAGATGTGGAGTACGAACAAACCAGACGGAAGCAAACGTGTGATCGACTAGAAAACCTGGAAAAACTAACTATAGGTTCACAAGTGAAACCTTCAACTGCGAGAAAAAAAGACCTGAATCCAATACCCTGGAACGGAGAACAAACCAATGAAAAATGGTCGTATCGCACAATCGAATGTTCAGTCATAACACAGAAAGCCCACACTTACCGTGGACTTCGTGGGAGGACCGTATAGTAAGGGATACTTGTGTCAATGGATAGCATATTAGCATCAAACGATATCACATACATAGTACATTGAGTATAAATCACGTGCAGAATGGTACAGATCGTGACCATGTGCTCTCAGACGTTCGACGATTTGGTCTACTTGAGGTTGAACATCGCATAAAGGTGGTCGCAAATTTCATACGCTTCAGCCGAGTTACACTTTTGTCGAGGCCAATCAGATCTTCATCCAAACAGAACTTGATGTCTGTGAAATTAGCGTGAGTTGACCATCACTTTACTAACCCCACACTAGATATGACAGAAGTAGAACTCTTAGACGAACAGCTACACGGCACTCACCACCTAGAGAGGGGCGCGGATTTTCGACACTAATTATCTCCCTCGAAAGAGCGCCCCCACCCCTTACGGACAGCACAGGGTGTACGCTTTAGGGGTTTAGATAGGACCACTGAGTCTAAGAGATAGTGGGAAGGCTGTCCTGTTAAATGAAATCCAGCTGCTGTGCACAGTGACGGCAGGGTTGGTCCTTAAAGTACACTGAAACATTCATGTGTGCGAGACAATCCAATAACCGTGACAAACATGAGTGAAGCGTTCACAATCATAATGATCCTGTTATAACGCGCACCGTAGCACCAAAATAAACTGCCATTCATTCGGCAACTGAAACGAGTAAAACAGGCAACTCTTTTCGCCATTTTGTTCTAGTTAGTGGTGTTGGTCACGTCCGCGCGATGCGCTATCGGTTGTTCCACAAGCGTCGCATGTGTGACCATCGTTTAATCGGCAACTATTCAGGATGACCAGTTCATCGATCGTCGAAACTGATCACATACCCGACCCATTGCAGCCGGTGACATCCTTATTTTCCGTGCACTTGAATGCATGCTAACTGATCATAGCCCGCGTGCCGTAATCGAACAGATCGATCGAAATGACTCTGCAGAGTACATCTTATGTAAATTTTACTTACGTGTTCTATATCCATCCGGGGGACATAACTGCTTCAAAGTACACACGTCTCTTGGTCACACAGTGCTTGCTGCCTTACATTGGATTGATTGCTCCGTACTTGCTTATGTTATTGCAACAAACTTTTATTATTCTACTCGCATTTTGTTAGGCGGTAAGTATAGCAACTTGGCGACAGAAAAAGTAATTAGATTACGGCAAATTTTCTCAGTGCATCTTCTCCATTTTGGAACTTACCGACGGAAAATCCTACTGTCGAACAATGATTACAGTGGAAAACTACTTTTACAAATTACGTTCATTAGCGTACTGAGCTTGGTACTAAGCAGCATGGGGATAGCACTTTAAAAATTAATTCACTTTGTCATCACCTCGGTCAGAGGGGACAACGGCACTTTGACAAACTACGGTCACACCCGTACTGAAATCATCAGACAGCATACGCGGAGGACGACAACGTGTTTTTACAGCACGTTATAAATTCTATATAATATGCCAACGCGCCAGAGAATTCGTTAGCGACTTCATCTCACTTCTATCGGCCCTTCCTGACCGTGCCTACGGACAACACGTCAAACAAACAATGTGTGGTGTAAATCTACTCGATTCATTGTTAATCCAAGCCTCAACACAATAGAACGTCTAATAGGGGACCAATCTAAGCGTCACACTAAGATACCATACAAGGATTGGACGAAAAGCGTCAGTGTTACACTTTCCGATGTTTGCAAAGTCCTTTGGCCTATAATGCGCCATCCAGCCTACAGATTGACTTTGTAAGTGCGAATACGATCAGCCAATGACAGAATGTGGTTTCTTTGATAATGTTGTGTATCTATGAATGCGCCTTCCTGTGTCAGGAATAAGCAGCGTTTAACGCAACCAGTACGAGGTCTGCTTATTACTTGGGTGAGTGATTTCAATTCGAGCACGATTTCTAAGGCTATTCGAAACCCGTAAATCCGAGTATTACACAATACTTATCCACGGACTCACTGGCGGTGTTTGTGACGAAAAAGCGCATGAGAGATTGCTATCTGAAAGTGAACAACTAACGGATGTATCACAGCATACTGATCGACTGGACCCAGTGAGGGATGGTAGCACCGTTCCACTCAGCCAATCAGATTGCAATCGTGTGACCGAAAGCCATTTGGACTGTTTCTCGCATTTGTTTTCTGATGCTCCCTGTATCGGGATTTGTTCTAAAGTTCAGACGACGGTACATGACCGTTTCATCTGAGTCGTTCTGCGTCTGACTACCATACATAATCGTCCCTCTTGATTTGCTCTACGTTTTACTGGCCATGTACGGTAGACGTTTCACCCTTGTGGTCCAATTCTGACTCGATTTCCCAATAAGCGTGTTAATGCATCGCTTCTCCCTCTTGGTTTTAAGTTAAACGTTTGAGCGTATGGTAAAAAAGACGATCTAAGAGGAAGATCGAAGCTGGTGGCAACTGTGGATAAACATGTCGGAAGAGTAATCAATTCACGAGTCCATAAATGTTCCACATGTAACGGATCTGATTACCGATTATCCGTCTCAAGGCGTGAAGAAATTTAATGACTTAGAGGAACTTCTGCAAAAACAGAGGTTAGGTGAACAGAGCTGATAATAACGGATGATCTTTCACGTTCCATTGACTAAGCAGCATTCGATAGGTCACATACATAGTGAATACTCAGGAACGACGGATGGAGTGATAAACTAGGAGATGTAGATAGGCTAAAGTCCACGGGGGTCTCTCCCTTTTAGTCCGAGGTGCTTGTTTCGCATGCAGTATGACCCTTCATCGTTGCATGATGGACGTGTAATCATCAGCCAGAGTCGCCGAGTAATGTAACTCTACCTTGAAAGCCGACAACACCTGGAAATAGTAAGAGCAACCTTAACCAGACTCTAGGGTTAATCCTAGGGGCATTACTAGTTACACGGTTCATACAAGGTACAGCTCTCCTACACACAGTATCGAATCCGTATTGGTCAGATTCCACGAGAGTAAAACGTACCCTCAACCAGAAACATGTTTGTACTCTCTAAGAAGAGGTTTATTATCAGGGGAGGACGTACTGTAATCGCTTAGGGGTGACGCACAGACGGGCCAATAACCTCAAAAGAAGAAACAGCATGCGTTTAATCTACTCGAGTCGACAGTTCTGTGAGTGAAATGCCACAATTACGGTGAATGACAATTAACGACGCCGGCTAGTAACAGCAGTTTTACTCTAACTTGCAATGTGAACACTTGCTTATAAAATGTAAACGTCCGGACTATGATTAGTTGAACTTACGTATGAAGTAGATTCGATTCATCTCAAAACCAATGTCTTCCATCCAATGGTTACGCAGGGATGAAACATTATTGTCGGTTGCTAACGCATCATAGTTGACAGTAAAATGATTACCGTACTGAACTGAGTGAGCAACAGTCGGTGAACAGCAACAACTTTTGATTGTTGGAGGTTAAACAACAGTTTTTATTTATGTTCCCGTCGGTCACTGGTCAAATTACTCACGTGATTTTCTCCTTCTTGTCTCTCTTCTGACTTCTAGTCACACTGGTCCCAGTAGGCATCCTACAACTGGATGAGTGTTGTAGACTAGGAAAATCTGATGAATGACCTCAGACAGAACGTATTGGAATCATGGCATTCAGGTTATTGTCCTATGGACAATTGCTGCACAATTTCAGGTACCTACAGCAGATTGGCAACATCTACCTTCTCGATTGAAGCATCAATGATTCATAATAAGGTCTGCAACAAGAGACGTCAGGAAAGATGACGACCAATCGGATACAGTTATGTGTATTGTGGTAGTAACTGAGCTAGCTGCCTTTGGAGTGTGGGTAATCAGTAAAACGATGTAGTGATGCAGCAGTAGCGGCGAGGAGGTCAGCTGTCTTGCATATACCACCTTTTTCTCACTCGCGACCCGTCTGTCTAGCTGCAAAGTGCAGGGCGCGGTTAGTGGTTGGTTGTTGATTAGCTCCCATTTATCACTCTCATTTAATTCATAACTACGACTCGTTTTTCCTCCCGGAGGTGCTCAACAACGAAGCATCAGTTTTAACCATAAATGTAGAGGTATCGATTAAGATGATGAACACGCACGCCTCGGACCAAATCAAGTTAGAATACTGATCATAAAGAAGGAAAAAAACTTACCACAGCGTCATCCACGGTGAATGGGACACCTGAGCCATGTAAGAACACGTCATCAATATCAACCAAAACCCAACGTAAAAGGTCGGGAGAAACGCCACCTGAAAATGATTGAGGTGTCGTGCATCAGATTTAGGACATCTCTGTGAACAAGCGTCGAGTAAATTTTATGCAGCAACCGAATACAAAAGCTAAATGTACCTCACAAGTCTTCCGGTGAAGCACGCACACGAACGCAAGGGTATACGTAGAGCAAACGATGGTATGGAAAATCTATCGACGACGAAAACGTGCAAGTTCTTTTGCACCAACCATGAGAAATAACTAAATAGAAGGGAAGCAGTAGGTATAAATATCCTGGGCGAATAAAAAACACTAGATGGTACCTAAATTTACAAGTGTCACACTGGGGAATAGTGTTGGCTGCACGCCAA